>JANFAA010000136.1:0-65520 GCA_024663435.1 Pisolithus sp. B1 | reverse complement strand
CCGTGGCATGCGTCGTCGAAGCATCTGTCACCCTTGCCTCTGAGTGGCCGCGCATCCTCACCGAGTATATATCCCCCCTCTTCAAACGCCTGAACGAGCTCCACCCTGCCCACCAGGTGATGTCGCTCAGCCGTCGTCCTCAGTAGCGTCTCGCTAACCCAAACCTGACACAGTTTCGTCTGGCGTTCATCGCGTATGGCGCTGCGGATACGAGGCCGTCTCCTCTGATATCGAAGAGATTTTTCTCCCCCTCTCCCTTGTTATCAAGGAGCTCCGTGAAGACCCTTCGAAGTTCGGCATCGGGCAAACCTCATGCGGGGTGACTCGCGGTTTATCCGCTCTGGAAGGACTTGTGGCAGCCATCGAGGTGAATATGCCAACCCATTGAACCCATATCTTCCTGCCGTTTTGCTCGTCTGTACAAACTGTTTTTCCAGCTTTTCGATATCTTAGCGCTGTCCGCCGTCAACTTTGCCCCATCTCAGAAGGAAAACCGAACCCTCGTGTCCCACCTCATTCACATTGCAGCTTGCCCACCTGACAATGCTCAAAGACCCCAGTACAACGCATTGCAACACCTGGACTCTGTTACATGGGAGACTCTCGCCGCAGAGCTAAGGAAGGTGAGTGGGTTTCACCGTCCCTGCTCTCCTTCCCTCATGTCCCGCGCTGCAGAGGAAGATACACCTGAGTTCAATTAGTCTGCGCAAGGTCCAGAAGTTCCAAGAACTACAGTCCGCTGTGTGTTTTTTTTTATCAGTGCTCCCCGATGGAATCTGAGTTTTCGAGCAGGTGGCTGGCAACGGAATCCAATCTCCGTGGTTTAACGTGCAACCATCCCATATCATAACCTTGTCAGGATTTCCGGCACCATCGAAGACAGTTATGAAACGGCCAACCGAATGCTCACAGTCTGACTGTAACCTAGAGGCAAAGCGGCAAAGGGTTACTAGTGGCGATCCCTCCCAGAAATCATTGCCCGCATCCCCAGCCTTGTCAGCTGCGGCGAAACCCATGCATCCTCCATCTGTTCAACCCCCCCATCTCGAAGCTCCATCAGCCGGTTCACAGACTCAGTCAATGGGTGCCCAGAAACCATCCTTCACACAACCACCTCAAGTGAATCAACCTCAACATGCAGTACCGCAGTTGACGACCGCCCCCACCACTTCACAGCCAAATCTTCCTCACCATTTCTTGTCTAATCCTGCAGTGATCGTGGAGAGGCTCAGACAATTGGATCTGGACCGCAAAAACATAGAGATGCGAATCCTTGCTGCTCAACAGCAGGGTCAGATGACAGCCGTAGCTGAACTTCAGAGGCAACGTGCGGAAAAAGTCCAGCACGTGATGACCATCAGACAACACCTTAAGAACCAAGTACAAGCTATGCAAGCAAGCTCTTCTCGACAGGCGGCTACTCTTACAACGAATGCAGATGCACCGAGACCCGGACAAACGACTACCCAAGGTGACTTGGGCACTGCATCCACTTCAACTATGCCTGGCATGCTTGGTCCACAGGGTGATAGATCTGCCAACGGAGGAGTTGACGACCAGAAGCTTCACTCGTCTACTGCGCAGGCTATGGCTCAATTCTGGCAGTCTCGGGGAGGTCCCATACATGGAGCGAACTCAGCCGGCCCTAATCAACCGCAACCGACATCTTCCGAGCTCGCCGTACAAATGAAAAAGTTGGTCGATGGGACGGGAATTAGGCCGCCGCCCTTTGGCCTTGGCCCTCATACAGCATCCATGACTGCATCCCAGGAAGCTAACATCAATCCGGGCATGACAAGTAGCCAACCAACCCTCTCGCATGTCTGGGAAGGGATATTTAGCTGGGTAACCCCTCAGTGGAACGGTCAAGGACCCATGGAAATGCAGATGCGCCTTTCGGGCTTTGCCAACCCACAGACTTCCACGAATCTGTACGTGTCCTTTGCTTGCTTAGTGTGAGATGTGTTGAACTGTCAGTTATGCACACACGTGGCCTAAAAACATGGCCTTAACTTTCTGCAAGGAGCCGCTCAAAGAACCCACAGAAATCAGGAACTGGGCAAAAAGCCATCATCCACTATTGATGGTGCGGTTTGCGTTGAGCTCCCGGGCAAATGATTCTGCGTCGAACGACGCTCAAAGTTTTCAGTCACTCATAAAGTTAATGAATGAACGTCGCATTGTCGGTTATTTCGTTTATGGCAATGACGACGATCACTGAGTTCACATACCAGTATGCATATGCCGGGTGGAAGCTGCCGAATGGAAACCTTTCTAACAACATTGTAATATTTCCGATGGGCGGGTTCTTTAATGGTGCGGTTTTCCCTGTGACTGGTTTACCTGACCTTCCGGGGAGTGGGAATACTCTGGAGCCCGTAAAACCTGCGGCTGGACCACATAATGCTCGAGAGCTGAGTAACCTGCCTCCACTCCTTCTTGCGCAACTTCAGGCCTTGGATCCTGCCAAGCGGGAGCAAGTTCTCTACGCAATGCGAGTGCAAATCCAACAGCAGCAGCAGCAGCAGTCGCAAGCACAGCCTTCGCAGGCGCATCCCACGCAGGATGCCACACCTGGGTCGTTGAACACCAATGCGATGGTTCCCACCGCGGGAAACATGCCCATGGCGCTTCCTGTGAGTACTTCAGTCTCCAATAATGATACTGGTCAATGCTGATAAAAGAGCTTTCGCTTCAGCATAATGTACCAGGTGTTTCAAGACCCACAGGAGGTGGAATGTATGGCAATGGTGGCGGGACGGTCAACATGGAGATGCTGCAGTCATTCATGCAGCGAAACGCTGCGGCATCATCACAGAATACCAATCCTGGTTGACTGCTCCAACTGGGATCGGACTATTCCAGATTCCTACGGCTAGGACTTCAATTGATACAACTATGTATTCACACCTTGTACGTATGAGCTCAAGAGAAAGGCTATGACTGGGTAGTACTAAAGTTGCCATCGGTTCCCTGAATCTTTTCGTGGTCTGCCAAGTTCGCCTGTGCCTCGTAGACAGTGATCACAGGGTTTTCTTTGCGCTGGAAGCAAGTCAGGTGGTATCACTATGGTGGCCGAACTGTACATACTTGAGTCCAGTGCCCGAGGAAACCAATATAGAATATTTTAGTCGTGTCTGCTCCTCGATTGGAAGGGATAAATATGGTCACGGACGACAGGCTACTGAATTTCGCCGCCCTGAAGGGATGTTAACGGGTAGAAAACAGTACTCGCAGAGGGTACTCACTTGACCGGGTACTCGCAAACGTCAGGTGAGACTGGAACTTCAAACTCTTGGGTTGGGGCCTTGTCCTGGGCATCGCTGAAGTCCAAGCTTGGTGCATTCGCATACTGCCGCGTTCACCAATGTACGACTGTTCTGAATACGGGATTAAATCCGGGACAACCTTACCAGGAACACTTTCTCTGCCGTTTGATCCCCAGGACCTGTTTTGAGCAGTAGCGTCCTGAGTTTGACGGACCCATTGAAGGGAACACGTATGATCCTCCCATTCAAAGCACTTAGCATGATTCTGTGAAGGTTTTGGGTCTTACAATTGTTCGTCTGTATCGGACTCCAGGAACTGGACGTCGGGACGCGACATGAGAAGGAACTCGGGGGCATGCTGTCTTAAGTAGACCGGCGCACCACAACTTCATCCCTGCGCTCATGCCATGGTTTTATGATACTGGATCCCGGCGCTGTTGCGTTCAAAGCGACGACGTTGGGACGATCGATATAGGGGAAGAGATTGTCGTTAGGACCGACGTCATCTCCATCTTGATTGTGGTCATGGTCACCATGACTGCAACAATCATCGTGGTGGTCGTGCGGCATTCCGTCACTGCTATACTCTGGTCGCAGGTGTGATAGTTTGGATTGGAGACGCCACACTATCGCATCCGGCGTGTTTGTTTGGTTCGTACTCCACCTTGTTCCGTTCTCTGTCCCATCACCGCCAACGCTGACAATTCTCACTGTGAGTGTCTCTACATGTCTTGTAGTATGTATGATGTTCTTGTAATTTGCGTTCGATACGCGGGTCTTGCGCCAAAAGATGTGCTTGCCGGCACATCCTGAGGTCCGTGCGCTGAGACAATTTTTCAACTTCTGATACCATCCTTTTTCGATGTGGGCTTTCACTCGATCACTAACGTTTTATATTTATTCTTCAGTGACCCACAGCTGAGGATGTGAGCGTCGCGCCGGTCATTTCTTTACCCAACGGCAATGAATATATGTATCGATTAGTTCTGTTTATCTATGTCTCATTCCCCAAGTCCTCCCGTGCCAGGCGCGGTGCCGTCATCCTCAGAAACAGGTACTTCTCAATGTAAAGTCTTCAAGCCCCCTACGTCGGCCATGTCTCCTCATTGTGCGTCTATACCGCTGTTGCCCTGTGACGAGATGCGAGGACTTACGCCGGAAATTTGAAGTGGGAGAACTCCCTGACTCGTTTTTTACACCTACTGCGGAAGATCTCAAAGCTGCACAGGCAACTTTGTCGGCGCGCACTCAGGCCCTCACGCATGCCCCACTTCAGCTACGTGCAACAAGAGAGGCCGCAGAGAAGGCGAAGAGAGACAGATGGCCAAATGTCTGTAGGCATGTCACTAGATAACCCGCCAGCTTATCTCCATTGTCACAGACCACCATTCGCGTCAGATTTAGCGATCGAACTCAGCTAGAGAAGACGTTTCCTTCAACCGAGAACATAAAGTCTGTGTATACCTTTGTTCATTCATCCCTCCGCGATGACGTGAAGCCAGTCGATTTCATACTGTGTATGTCATCACTGTGGAGTCACGCAATGAATCTCTTTTACCATTCACTTAGACCAGTCCCCTCCCAAACGCGAATTCAGGGTATCTGATCCAAAAATACGAGGAATGACCCTTGCGGAACTACAATTGTCCCCGTCTTCCATACTTTTGGTGCGTTTCGAGAATGAGTCACTCAATAGTATGTCTACTTTTCCCTCCCAGAGTAATCCGAGAGTATCTAAGCATCATCGTAGGAAGTAACGCTCCAGCGCCACTGTTACCAACTCTAATGGCGCAAGCCATTGATTTGCCAACTCCCCCGGCCTTTGGAGAAAATGCAAGGACTCCAGGGAGTACCACACCTTCGAACTCGAAAGCTACATTGGATAAGAAGGCGCCCAAATGGCTGAAATTAGGACGAGGCGAGTGCACCACGTCCTACTACGCTACCTGGGTCCATAACCGTCAGTCGCCAGGGAAATGAGCATCTTGTGGAATGTGTATTCCTGCGCTTATACGCTTTTTTTCGAGCATACAAATATTACACATGCTGTAACAATAGATGACAATGTCAATAGATCGGGAACTGTGGATCGATATATTGAGACCATGCTCTTAGACCCCCAACGACATCTCTGACATCCAAGCTGGAGTCAACGTCGCGAAACGCTTGAGCAGCAATCTGGGAATCATTGCCAAGTCGACAAAGCACGAAGATCTTAATCTTATGATTTGTAGGAAGATGAACAGCGGGTTCGGCAAGTAGCTCTGAAAGTGGAATGCCTAAAATTTTGTAAGTTTATATCATATACCACGGGACAGCTTGTTACTTTTCGATCCGGAGAGATGACAAATGCCAAATTCCGTCTTGGGTCGCACGTCAATCAACAGGTATCTTTCCTGTACATCCATTTCTCGTCGTAGGTCCTGGAGTCATCGAAATAAGCAGTCAGTTTGATCAGGAAGTAGAACCGGTACTTCTACACTGATCCGCTCGCCGGGACTTCCAGTTATCAGTCCTTGCTCGAGCCAGTTTGGCCTTGCACCTCCACAGAAAGTAACATAATCCGTCTCCTCGATGATGTGAGACACCGCCCCCTGTCCGCATGCAGGGCACGTTGGTTTCCGCGCACGGAGTTTTATAGTACGAAAAGCTGGACTGTTGATCGCAGAGAAAAGTAGAAGAGTGGCATTGCCATCTGCCATCAACAATGTTCGGGTAAGAGCTGTAGATTCCGATCAAGGACACATACCATGCAGACCTGTGATCAACTTGATGGTCTCCAGTGCTTGCATGCTGCCTATGATACCTGTCACGACACCCAGTATACCTGTCTCTTCACAAGTACCAGCAGTCTGTGGCGCAGGAGGTTTAGGAAATATACATCGGTAACAAGGGCCATCTTTTCCCAGATTGTAGATGTAAAGCTGGCCTTCATACTTTTGGGCAGCACCACTGACTAGGGGTTTTCCGAGCCGTACGGCAGTGTCGGACAACAAATACCGCGTGGGTGCATTATCTGTGCAATCCAAGATGACATCGTAAGGTTGCAGCAGTGACATTGCGTTGAGAGGGCTCAGCATCTCGGTCACTGGATTAACTTGGATGTTGGAATTCATCCTGCGGCCGTTATAATACACGGGTATGGCACAATGAATTAGATTTGGAATTCACCTTTGTATGGCTTCTGCAGCGGAACATGCCTTTTCATGCCCAATAGCCTGTTCGCTATGTAAAATTTGCCTTTGAAGGTTAGACAGTTCGACCTTGTCGTGGTCGATTATGCAAATATGTCCTGTGTGAGAGTCTAGTCAATACCATGTCTTATCGATCATAGGGCGAATGGCATACCAACACCAGCAGCAGCAAGATATTGCAGGGCAGGGCAGCCGAGCCCGCCTGCACCGACAACGACAACTGATGACCTCTGTAACTTGACCTGGCCTGAAGCCTTTTGAGCTACCGGAGCGAAGCCCGAGGGAGGAGTTACCGAGAACGACCTTCAAGACCGAAACCATCCAAAATCATCTGCCTGCCATATCGAAGATAGTCACTTGTATGGAGCAATCCGTCTTCCGTTGGCCCAGGGTCCATCAAACGAACTTGTGCGATCGCTGAGTGTCCCCGAGATCATAGCTCCTATTCACGTTACATAATCAGTACCCTTCCACTTCCGCTGTACTACTAGTCAGACGATCACAACGACCCATGTCAACCGCTACGTCAAGCCGCATCGAGGAGCTGCCTGCGGCCAACGAACCATCAGGCCCCGGGGCGGCCCACCCGAAAGATGGTGCAATGATGCATTCAGGTTCGCGACGGATCGCAAACACCGTCTTCTTATCTGACGTAGAGTAGGACGATTGCCTCCACTACTTCCGTGGCCAGACATCGGGCATATTGCGAAATGGTCCGTATCTTCCTTCAAATTTGGGTTTGGGGCAGAGTGTCTGAGGGATGGTGACCCTAACACGTTCTGGCAGTGCGTACGATTATGGCTTTTGAAAGCGTAAAGTAAAGCAGAGGCAGCTCCGACGGACCGCAACCTCACTTCATTACGATAGAATTCCCTCGCAAGGTTGCCATACAGGTAAGTGAGATTTGCGCAGGTTGGGCAAATTTGTTTTTCACGAAACACCAAGAAAATTAGTATTTACCTCAGCTGGCCTCAAGATGATTCCTACACCCCATCCACCCTTGCCATTCGTGCCGGGACTGGTCCGAGTGACCTACAAGATGTTAGGATGGCCACCCTAGATAAACCGGATGGCTGGATAACTTTCGACGTTTCTTCCGAGCTTGATGAGGACGCAACTTCATTGTAAGCCACCGATATCTGCGCTTAGACATAGCCAACGTTTTGGACATAGCAAGCCGGTTCGTGCATACGTACTTCAAATCATCGTCGTTGCCAACCACATGAGCGGGAAGGATACCCACATCCGTGGACTTAGAGTGTTGGGGCCTATCGAGTGCGCTGTTTTACCAGAATTCTCCTTCGATAATTTGCTGAGCTATAATCCAGCGACAGTGCCGCAGAAGATGATCCGTTTCCATTCGTTACGCCGGCATTCAAGATGTACGAAACTATTCGATAGCTGGTACTTTTGCGTCCGGGTTCACTGTATTACCCATATATTCTACAGTCGTTGAATAACAATATGTACGTAAATCGATTGTCGATTCATCAGGAAACCCATGATTCTGTGGATAATAACAGTTTCGATGAACGATAAGACAGGTTTGAATACACTTCCGAGGGCTTCCTAGTCGGGCGGATATGAACGAGCGTGCTGCGGCACCCCACCGTAGCCCGGTACCCGGTTGTTGTCTCTCATTTGAGAGTACTGTACTTGGACATTGTTATCAAGTACTTGGCTGGAGTAATGTGGTTGAGCGCCGTTTGTATGATACGGCGGTGTAGCAGTCATGGCATGTGCGCTATCGTTGTGGGGGTATGAGACGGGTTGCCATTGCCCGGGACTATGCATCAGTGGCATAGGTGCAGTGGACTGGGTCTCGACTACTATCAGCAAGTAGCATGAAACAGGGCCGAGACAAAAATACCTGTAGTGAAGGAGAATAGGGCCGTATTCCGGGGCTTTGCACTGAGTGGAGGGAGTGGTGCGAATATTGATGGTGCTGTATAGTCTCTGAAACTGAGTACGTAGGACGAGAGGTGGAGAACCTGCCCCCCTGGGGCTGATAGTGGGCGAACGTCACATTCGCGGACCGTGGTTGTTGATGGCAATGCTGCGGTGCACTCGAAGGGGTAGACTGAGTTTCAGATTGGTTTTCATAACTGTACCTTCCGCTAAGAGTAGCCGGTGGATAGTAACCCCCATTTAAGTAGTTGCGAGGATAGGGGTAGTAGGGCTGTGTACCAGTCGTGTAATTAGTGGTGCGGCGATCCACGGTAGTACTCTGGTGGTAAAGAGCATCACGACTGGCCGGCGACGTCTTTGATCCCTTCAACTGACACCGCTGACAGACAAATTCTTCAGCGTCCCAATCTCGTTTCTGATGGCGGGTCAAAGCATCTTGTTGGTCATGACAAGGGATGTGTTGCCATTTAGAACACGATATACAGCATACCATAGGTACACCATCATCCTAAACAACGATCAACAGTGTTCAGAGCGGGACACAGGGGTTGCTCACTTGGTTGAGGCCTTTGCGGTGACAAACTTCGCAGTCGAGCTCCCAAGTCTCTGCGGGAGTGCGAGATCCACTACCGCCCCCATTGACAGAAGTAAGACTTGAAGAGGGCATGCCAAGTTGCCCAGAAGAGCTTGGGACTTGATTGGCTTCCTCATGTCTGGTTTGTTCCCTATAAGAAAGGTAAGAAAAATAAACGACAGAATGGGTGGAAGTATAACCTCAAGACTGTTTCCTGTTCTTCCACGGATCGCTGTTCGCGCATTTCGCGTTCCCGTCTCCGTTGTTCGCGTGCATTTTCTCTCTTCAATCGTTCTGCTTCCTCTTTTCGTTGACGAGCCTCTAATCGTCGGGCTCTGCTTAACTTCTCGTCTTCCTCGTCGCGTCTTCTCCTCGCTAAGCGCTCCTCCTCCTTCAGTATTTCTTTGAACGCTATTCGTGATGAACGCTTGCGATGAACAACGGCTTCCTCCATACGTCGTTTCTGCTCCGCTTCCTATGACAAAGACAAGTCAGGTCGGCAGATCCATTGGTACTGGAATGATCAGCTGACTAACTCGGAGTTCTGTTGTGATAATCGGGACGATGCTATGAGATAAGACCCTGTACAACGCTTTTTCTGCGTAATGAGTTGCGTTTTCAAAGCGTCGAGCAATGTTCTCCCACTCCTCGAGGGTTACACATATCTGTGGGGTGGATGAGTGACCGGTCAACTGTACCTGACCAAACTAACCGTCTCCCACTCGACGAAATCACGAGGAATGGGATCTTGATCTACAATTGGCTCGGCTTCTTTCTCCTCCTGGGTGCTGTGTATGTCGGAGGTTGCGGCGTATTCTGTCATGCCAGGATCTGCATCGGACAAGACGGACTCTCTAGTGTCCACTTCCTTTGCAGTTTCGCCAGGTCCAGGTTCCGATTCAATATCGCTGAGTTCCGTTAGGTCACTGATAGATCCATCATCACTCTCTAAGCCTGTCTTTGTGCTGTGCTTTCGCGGGAACGAGGAAGGTTGGGCCATTTCGTCGACGGGACTCCTGATTTGGGTATTTAACCATTCCTCTGGGATCTCTTGCCATTCGTCTTCTATCACCGCTGACCCCCGGAGACGAGCACTGACACGAATTCCGGCCGATCGGTGCTGGTTGCGGGAAAGAGAATATGCTTTTGAGGCCTTGGTGCGAGATAATGAAGTTATATGACGCTCAAATTTGGCGAGGTCCTTCGCTTGCGCATCGAGTTTCTCGTTTGCGCGGGCTTTAGCTGCACGACTCCCTCTTGAATTCGGAGGGTTTTCCGTAACCTTCTGACGGGCAGATTGTGGTGGTACGCCTGGGTCCAATCGCTGACGTTTGGACAAAGTGAGTCGCTCTTGGGAGACACCGTTGGGTTTCTTGGGGCTTCTTATGTTCGAGTTGCGTTTCCGTTTGGCAGTGAGCTTTGGTAGCTCACGTTGGATCCACAAGCGGTCAGCTGGAACGGCGGCATTCAGTGTAATGATACCTTCAGGGAGACTTTGACGTACCCCCTATCAACCAGTAAGCATTTCTTTTAGCATCATAGCCAATAGGTTCAATTCTCTTCACGACGAAGGAATGAGTGATTTTGACGTTTCATTGTAACAAGTACGCACCCATTGCGCGTTTTCATCATCGTCTTTCATCTGCGAGCGCAAGCGAAGAGGGTTCTGGAACTGCCATTCCACCAAAGTGTGAAGGGACTCGAGTTTGGTAAGCATAGGGAGTTCCAACCAGTTTATCTGTTCTCCGCCGTGTTGAGGTTGGTTCGTAGCAGATTCTTCATCCTCAACCTTTACGGATTCAGGACTTCTGTGGCTTTCACTGAAATCATCATGGTGGGTATGCGTCCTGTCGGGCAGAGGGTTTTGCTGTGGACCTTCACAAGCAAGTGTTTCAGAGGAGCCGGAGCCGTTGGTGTGAGGAGGGCCAACGGTAGAAGCGCGCGATGACTCTGCCGCATGAGACTGCCGCAGCTCCAATGGTCCGATGGGGTTGGCACCTGGATTTCTCCTCAGATACTGTCTGCGCAATACATTCTGCCAGTTATCAGCGCTACGCTGCAAGTATCAGCAGAGATAAAGGGCCGCATGTGATAAAATCACCTTATTTTCCTGTCTTGAGTCAAAACTGTGAGCAAACGTTGCATTACTCGGGATAGGACTCGGTTTGTAGAGAAGGCGAGGTCATTTTCGATATCCTGTTGGGAGTGCAGGGTGAGCAGAGAATACTGGCTGTCGGGGATGAAAT
Organism: Pisolithus sp. B1; assembly: GCA_024663435.1. Lineage (NCBI taxonomy): Eukaryota > Fungi > Basidiomycota > Agaricomycetes > Boletales > Pisolithaceae > Pisolithus > Pisolithus sp. B1. The sequence continues at coordinate 54,329 of JANFAA010000136.1, read as the reverse complement.
GGAATACTGACCGTGAGCGCGACATCTGTCATAGCGAATAGCGAGTTGAACGTGAAGAAGAACTGGCTGAAGGCAGCCCATTGCCATTGTCGCCTGAGCTGAGAAATGTTGGGGTCGAGGGAGGATGCGGGTGGCTGGGAGGGGACGGCAGGAGGCTGATATGTTGTGGAAGAGGGGTAAATGACGCGGTTGGACGTGCGGCGAGGCATACGCGCAGCCCAGTTAAGACTATAAAGTTAAAAGATGCACTGGTGACTTGAGCCTCAGAATGAGATTTGCTGTAGGTAACACCCTGCACAGATATACGGAGCGAGACGAGACGAGACGATACAATTAACCAACCAGTTGCAGCGATCTGTCGCTATCACTTACGGGGCCCAGGAGGAGTCCTTTGTTGCATTCAAGACTGGTACTTCACAGCGCAAAGTTGGACCAGAGAGGCGTTCCAGCCCAGTACTTGCATCGCCACTCCCACCCTGCTCACAACGACAATTTGCCACAAAATTGCCATTAAGATCGCAGATCCGTACACAAATTATTCCTATTTACTACGAACTGGCCCCCCTTTTGGCTCGCTGCCTCGCCCTGGCTTTCGCCGCTCTGGATAATTTGCGCACACTAGGTGTCTGGTATCTGTGGGGTGCAGCGTCAGTAGCAATGGGAGTCAGCATATTATGTCGTGCGTTACGTCTCCCTCTGCCCAGGTTTCTCAGGGATGAATTTCGCGCAAAGAGTGATTTTCATGTGTGGAGCAAGATGCTGCTTTGGACTGTCTTGTCCATCAACAGCTAAGTCGACGATCAGTCACTGCGGGGGAACGCACTGCGAGGAGCCTTCTAGAGCAAGGAGCAGGGCACCTGCCCTATTTTCTCCCTCAACTGGCACCCGAGAACGGTCTTCGAATAAGAGTTGGTTGAATTGATGTAATCCGACCGGATATCCCTGGAGGTACTCGCGTTTGATTATCTCGGCCACCGATATAAGCTTAGGAATGGTCGAAGCAGAGACCTCACTTGGGCTCGAGTAGAGCACCAGAGGTCTTTCCGGGTTCACCTGCTTTCAGGTCAGTTGCCACTAATTCGATGTGACCGGGTACGCACTTGGAAGAACTCCAGTGCTTTCTTCACGAAAGCCCGAACTTTCCCTCCACGAGTTACACGGATACTAAACGTCGTGTTGGCATCATCATCGGGGTCACCTGCCTGAGTGGCGGTCTGCTCGAGATCCATTCAGAGATTTGACCGACGAACGCATGCACACCTTTGCCACATGCCGGATGACGTAATACGGATAATTACATAATCCACGTATATTTTTTTGTCAGATTGTTTGGCCAAGCTTTCTATCTGCGCCTTCCCTTATACCACGACTGAACGGCGTTTCTCATACAACTGTCGACAACTTCTACCACATAATGGGCAGCTATGGAGGTGGTTCACGGTCAACAGACTGGTCATACCCTCGCACAGAGCGTTTTGACAGGGGTTTCCACGATCAGGACAAAATGAGTGGGCTCGGTGGCGGTCTTCGTGCCATTGATTGGTCCAGCCAAAAGTTGGAACGGTTTGAAAAAAACTTCTACGTAGAGGACAAACGCGTGACTTCCCTCTCCGATCGAGAGGTAGAAGATTTTAGGCGCGTAAAAGAAATCAAGGTTGGCTTTCCTGGTCGCCAGTGAATTATCTTGTTCTCACCCCATGCAGGTCCAAGGTCGCGGCGTCCCCCGCCCAGTCAAGTCATTCGAAGAAGCGGGCTTCCCCGAATACGTCATGGCATCGATTCGTGCCCAAGGCTTCTCCTCTCCGACTCCTATTCAATGTCAAGCTTGGCCCATGGCACTTAGCGGGAGGGACGTCGTTGCCATTGCACAGACAGGCAGTGGAAAAACAATATCTTTTGCATTGCCAGCCATGCTTCATATCAATGCGTATGTCACCCGTTCCTGTGCACACCTAGTCTTTTCTTACCCCAACCAGGCAACCTTTATTGGCCCCAGGAGATGGTCCGATAGCGTTAGTGCTGGCTCCAACGCGTGAACTAGCCGTTCAGATTCAGCAGGAGTGCACCAAGTTTGGGTAAGTTTTATTGATATGTGTGCGTCAATCTCTTTTTTATACCCGCTCGATATTCTCCAGATCGAGCTCTCGTATCCGAAACACAGCTATTTATGGTGGTGCACCGAAAGGGCCTCAAATTCGCGATTTACAGCGTGGAGTGGAAATTGTAATCGCAACCCCTGGGCGGTTAATTGACATGCTTGAATCGCAAAAGACGAATCTGCGCCGTGTGACTTATCTTGTGTTGGATGAGGCTGACCGCATGCTCGACATGGGTTTTGAACCTCAGATACGCAAGATTGTCTCTCAGATTCGTCCAGATCGTCAGACACTGATGTTTAGTGCTACGTGGCCCAAGGATGTGCAGAAGTTGGCTAATGTACGTTATATCCGTGCCAGTCCCTCACTCCTTCACTAACACGCTGACACCGAAAAGGATTTCTTGAGAGACATGATCCAAGTCAACATTGGCTCTATGGAATTGACTGCGAATCCCGATATTCAACAGACCGTGGAAGTGTGCAGTGATTTTGAAAAGCGAGCCAAGCTTATCAAGCATCTGGACCAAATCAGCTCTGAGAATGCCAAGGTTTTGATATTTGTTGGCACCAAGAGGGTCGCGGACGACATTACCAAGTACCTTAGGCAAGATGGATGGCCTGCTCTCGCTATCCACGGTGACAAAGAACAGTACGTCAATTCCATATTCAGGTTTGTGTGCTTTGATGTAAACATGTTTAGGCGCGAACGCGATTGGGTACTTGGTGAATTTAAGGCTGGTCGTTCTCCAATTTTGATTGCCACGGACGTTGCATCCCGTGGTTTAGGTACGTCTATTTCCTCTCTGTGAGCGCTCCGACAGGGACTCCGCAAGCGCTCCGACAGGAATCTCGGCGCTTTGTCCTGTCTGCAGATGCGCTTATGTGCCATCGGTTTGGGGTGTATTGATCTTCTGTCTGCTCCATGTACTCTGCAAACCTTTTATTTGTGCACCGGGTCGGTCGTCATTCACCATATTCGAACTGCTCAGATGTGAAGGATGTTGGATACGTCATTGTAAGTGACATCCCTTTACCTTCTAGTGGAACTGACACTGGTTTTTCTTATAGAACTATGACTTCCCTAATAATTGCGAGGATTACATCCATCGCATTGGTCGTACAGGAGTAAGTTGGTTTCGCAATTCTTTAAGATCTGTCGACTTAGCGAGTTGCAGCGTGCCGGAATGAAAGGCACGTCTTATACCTACTTCACCACCGACAACGCCAAATCAGCAAGAGAGCTTGTCAGTATATTGCGCGAAGCTAAGGCCAATGTTCCCCCTCAGCTTGAAGAGATGGCAATGTACAGTGGTGGAGGTGGTGGACGTAGTGAGTAACCTACCCTCATTCAACCATATCTCTCTCTGACGGGGGCATAGGCCGGTTTGGCGGAGGTAGGGCTCGTGGTGGTGGTGGTGGTGGCGGCGGCGGCGGCGGCGGTCGGTTCGGAGGTTATGATGGGTATGGTGGTGGCAGGGAACGCTGGTGAAGGTGGAATTTGTTTTCGCCAGGAGGCGGATGATCATTGGCAAGACTCTGTTATGTTAGAAAGTGCTATTATAGACATCGTATGTGGGCATGAGTAGTATTGGTTTCAAGCTAGGGACTCTGGCCGAACTGCTTGTTTCAACTGATCCCTAATGAGGTGAACTAGCACCCCTCCCTCAATGCTGGTCTCCCATAACTCTACCTTGGCACATTCGAGTTCGGCTGTTAGCTGCCGTTGTCGCTGCCGTGCTCGCTCGATGACGTCGTTGCGCGACGGCGTCGCTACGGCAGTTGATACAGTAGTGGTTGATTTCTTTTTTCTTTTCTCTTTCTCCATCGCACCTCTTGGAGGATGTTGAAGAGCGTGTAGTGTTTCTGCAGTTGCGGTGTCCTGATCTCCATATGGTTGGCCAGCTTCTCTGTCAGGGATGGCGGAAACGGGAGACGGGAAATGAGTCGGTAATCCAGAGCACGACATATGAGTACCGGGAAGTGCGATGCCCCCGACCTCTGTTTCAGCAAGTGTCGTGGTCTCTGCAAGTTGCTGGAGTGAACACACTACGCCGAAAGATAGCTCAGAGCTTCACACCTATGGGCGGGCAGGGCGAGGGTGACCCAAAAAGTGAATCTGTATCATCTTCGCTGGGGCACGACGGGGTGCGAGACATTTGTTGAGAACGCAGCCCAGCTGGCAGAGAATTGTCGAAAAGCAGTCGGACTGGAAGACGCCAAGTCGAGTCGGTGGCTATACAGACGAGCACCGATCATCTCAACGTCAACTTTCAAGATGGTTCGACCCCGAGTGTTTTTCGACTTCGCTATTGGAACAGATTTGATTGGCAGGTATTACATTCTGATACACATCAAGAGAACCTTTAGACCCGAGCTTTCTTTGCAGGGTCATTTTCGAGCTTTTCAATGACACCGTTCCAAAGACGGCTGAAAAGTGAGTACGTTATATAACGCTGCGCCCTGGTTCAACCTTTAATCATCGCAGCTTTCGAGCACTGTGCACGGGAGAGAAGGGTATATCTGCCGTATCTCAGTGCCCACTCTATTACAAGAACAGCATCATCCACCGTTCCATCAGCGACTTCATGATACAAGGGGGTGGTCAGTCCAAACAATTTGTGCTGTTGTCCGCTCCTGAAGGTCCATTCAGATTTTACGAAGCGCAATGGAACCGGTGGGGAGTCTATCTACGGTGGTAATTTCCCAGACGAGGATTTATCCAGACCCCTCGACGCGGAAGGGTTCGTCTATCCCGTACGAATCATCTATTTCCCTTGTGTTAACTTCACTACAGACTTCTGTGCATGGCCAACCGAGGGCCTGATACCAATGGTTCCCAGTTCTTCATTACCCTTCGGGAGTGTCCCCATCTGGATGGCAAGTACCCTCGTTCTCGTTGCAAACTCCTGCACTCACCAGTTTCCAAGGCAAGCACGTTGTATTCGGAAGAGTACTTAAGGGGTACGAAGAGGTCGTGAAAAAACTAGCCGAGGTCCCTGTGGATGAGAAATACAGACCCAAACTTCCAATCGTCATTGTGAAATGCGGAGAACTAGAGCTCAGAAGAGCCGACCGTTCGTCCGATGTTGAATGTAGGCCCTGGGCGTTCACAACATGCTGGTTGTTCACTGACTTCCTCATAAAGTGAAGCAATCGGAGAGATCGAGCAAACGCCGCAAAGTGCGATCACAGTCGAGCGGGTCAGAACGAGACAGAAGGAGCCAGCGCAAGAAGCCGAAGCGCAGGATGAGCGAAAGCGTTGTCGGTGATGCCCAACAGGTTGAGTTGGACGTTCACAAAGAGACGGAAGAAGAGTATGACGCTCGACTGGAGCGCGAGGAGCGAGAGCGTATTGAAGCTGACAAACGCAGAGAGCTAGAACGTCTGGGACGTGAAATTACTTCTAGGAAAGATGGAGGTGTGCGATTCAAAGGTATGTCAATTTTACATGGGTCAAAGTTGGTAACTGCTACACGAGACATGCAACAGGGCGGGGAAGAATGAAGTTCATCGACCCAGAATTGCATTACCGACAATAGCTAATACTTATCGAGTACGACCTTTGTGTTGCCTCAGGCTGGTCCACACCAAAATCTCATTGACACAAGAAACATGTGATTAGGGCACTCCTGGACCTAGGCCGAAGGTTGCACTACCCGTTCTGTAATAGTTACCGACTCCTCCTCACCACCTCTTTTGTCTTCACTGTTTGTCGTCGGTACTTTTGCGCTAGCTGCATTGGCGAAGCTAAATGAGGGCCTTACGTTCGATGACGCAGAAATAGGCGAATGGGACATGGTAGGGCTGCTGGCGGCTTGGGGTGGTGTCCTCGTAGCAGCGGGTCGTTCAGTTGCTTGCCGCGAACTCGTGCGTGACATGGAGTGTTGCGGTACACGGTCCTTGATTGCCTCGCGTTCTTTCTCGAGGCGGGCCGCGATGTCTCGTTCCTTGGAGGAGACGTCAACAGGTCTACCAAGGGTGTTAGAATTGGAGACGGGGGCGAGGAAAATAGCTAACTTCGCAGCGCCGAATGGGTTTGCTTTTGGGACGGCAGGATTGGTGGACATCTTGGGCGAAGACAACGGAGAGGGAGTAGTGGAACCCGTGGAGGAGCGAGGAAGTAGTTCCAGCTTCTTACGGCTGAGTTGGGGGGTAGGTGGAGTTGAACTGCTTGCTGTATACCCAATAAACAAGCAGTCCTGCACGGACATCGAAGAAGGTGCACTTACGCGAGGTGCCTCCTTGTGCCCTTGCCCGCCCGCCGCGCCAGCCACCTTCGTCAGGACCGCCATCCTTCGCATGAAGTGATTCATTTCTGCTCCTTAAGCTGCCAAATCTTCCGGACGGCGCTTCGTCAGATAAGCTTGGCCTGAACTTGCTTCCCATCGACCAGTGTTCTTCCTTATCAGCAGAAGAAAGTTGACTATCTGGAATAGACATCCCGGAACCTTTTCGACTACTACGAGGTGCGTCTAGTTCGGCCACTCTTGCGAGAGACCGCGATGACCTCCAATCATTGGCCTCATCGGAAACACTTGGTGGAGGGGGCATGCGGTCACTGGTGGGACCGTCGAAGTGGCGTCGAGCTGAATCCCGAGCTCCTCCAGATGCAGGCACGGGAGCTTCCCGGCGCCAACTGCCAGAGAATTTTGCGTCGTCTTCCCCACCACCGAAAGCAGATCGTTCCTTTGCTAAAAACAGAATGAATTTAGAAGTGCATGGAACATATGGTACTTACGTGGCTCAGCGACGCTCACTCGAACGGTCCTTCCAGACAAGTTCTAGAACAAAACTTTGAGCGGAGCGTCTCTGCTTAATGTGCACACTTACTGCTCCCGTCCTTGTCAAGGCATCCTTCAGAGCGTCTAATTCGGCAAATTCGACGTAGCCAAAGCCTTTGGGTTTATCATCACGATCTTTAATGATTTTGACTGACTTGATCTACGGGAATTTCCAGGTTGCATCCAGAAACCCAGTGGAAATTTGCGCACCTCGTGAGGGCCGAAGAATGTCTCCAGTTCGCTTTCGGTTATGTCGAACGTAAGGTTTCCAACGAAGACTGTGTAAGGGGGACGAGTTGGTAGCGGAACATCTTCGCGGGGTGAGATGAACTGGCGATCGGCTGCAGCATGCGTAAACCAACATGAAAACAGAAGTTAAGTAGTAATGCATACACCGTTGAACACCATCATCCCGCCGGCTGAACCGATCATTGGAACGAGAGAACCGTTCGTCCTCCGTCCTGATGGCGGCTGGCACAGCGATAAGTAGACATGCGTGAAGGCCCTGGGACAAAGTTGCTTACGAGCTGATGGAAGGGAATCCATTTCATCTGCCCAAGAACCAAAATCTGTACGTGGGGATTAGTACAGCGGTTAGGATCTGCCTAGCCAAGAGGCATACTGTTATCACCCAAGAATTCGTTGAGCGACATCTTGGATGCCTTGGCCTTTTTCGGCGCTAGTTGAAAGTAAATACTCCATCTCTGCAAGAATTAGGTTGCTTCATACCCATGATTCAATATTTTTGCAACTGATACTTCCTATATCTGTGGACTGTTCGCTTGGACGATCTGAAAGCAGTGAGATGACGCTCGTCGCAATTTTGGCGGACATGTCCGGGGCCCGGCAGTTGTCCGAGTTTCCCACGCTGCCAACACCTTTCTCGTCATATCAGACATTAGCATCGGACGTACCCCAACACCAGCCATGATTCTACTCGAGGTGAGCTCTGCGGTGTGAATGGTCTCGAACTCACACATACGACGTTAAAAGTCTCATAACTTCGTCATATACACTACTCTGACCGAAAAGGCGGCCAAGTGAGTCGCCCATATTCACCTGCGCACTATCTAACACGGCGTAGACCTTCATCTCTGGACGTCGCGTTCGTAGATTTCGATGGCGTCAGGTTCCACATGTCAACGCCGGAAAAGAAGACCGTGTTACAGCTCTCCATGAGCATCCGTTGCTGGGATGAGCTTGCACTATATGGTGCACTCGATATCCTGAAACGGGAGTATGGGTCGTTGATCTCGGCAGCTACTGAACCCGAATACAACGTAACGCTTCAGATAGACCTTGAACAGCTGCCAGCTGATGCAGGTGAGCATGCCCACGCTGATTCCCGAGTAGTAGCAAATTTGCACTCCAGAGGGCCGAGATGTGATCCTAAAGTCTATTTCCCTGATGAAACGGAACGTGTTGGGAGCGCCTTTCGAATTGGCTTTCAGAGAGCAGAAGAAGTTGGAAGATTCGGGGGGTTCTCGAGGGCAGCTTATGCAAGTCCATTATCGCGATGAGGAAGCCATCTACATTCAAGCGGCCTCGGATCGTGTCACTGTCATATTCTCAACTGTTTTCCGAGAGGAAACTGATAGAGTATTTGGAAAGCTATTCTTGCAGGCAAGTGTATCTAGCATTTTGTGCGTGACAATTGTCTGAAAGATGCAGGAATTTGTTGACGCCCGGCGACCCGGAATCCAGAACGCGCCTCCCAGTATCCAGAATGCCCCTCAAGTTCTGTACTCTAATCGGGATCCTCCTCTTGAAATTCGTGACCTGCCAGGTCTTCGACACTCCGAAGACATAGGATACGTCACCTTTGTACTGTTCCCTCGACACTTCGCCAAGAGTGACGTTTCATTCAACACCATTTCACACATTCAACTCTTTCGTGACTATCTTCACTACCACATCAAGTGCTGCAAAGCATACATGCACTCTAGAATGAGACATCGCGTGTCCGAATTTCAGAAAGTCTTGAATCGCGCAAAGATGGAAGCAGCAACAGCGGAGAGAAAGACTGTCACGTGCGTCCTTCCCCTTGTTGGCGTGCAGCACTTTCATTGGCCTCTCTTTCTTTAGGGGAAGGACGATGATATCTCGCTGAACTCGCGGGTATGATGTTCCCTTCATCCGGTGTTGTAAGGGAGCAAAGTGCATCTGTACAATAATCCTCTTAGGCGAGTTCCCGATACAGAGTAGTGGCAATCTATTCCATAGGACCGCCCCTCACCGCCCTGCGTGCTTTAAGTGAAGGCGAGCGGTAACCCCTATAATTGTGATCGTGATTACTCTTTGTCGCACTGTTCAGCTTGCTCGCAATTGCCAAAGACGACATAAGTCAGCCCGTCATCTGGGGCACTCGCCGAGTCTTCCAGCAGATCTAGCAATCGGCAAGCCATCTTTGAGCAGCACAGAGGAAGTGCGGGTCTACCACCAAGGAGCTGGGATCCCGGAAGATGGACCTGGGTGAAATAAAGCCCTACTCAAAACTACGAACTCACATGCGAACCTTCCTACTACGATACAAGAGAACCACTCCTTGGCATGAAGATTGAGATATACTGTAGCTGATGCAGGGAGAGGCCGAAGTATTTCAATAGGGACCCGTATATTCTCCGGTGTACCTTTCCGTAAGCGTCACGACCTGTATTTCGACGCGCCTTGGTCGGCCTTCGGCGGCCGCGGGTTACGAGCTATAATTCAACTTCTCATAAAAATGGTTTAACGAAGGGGATCAACGAGAGTCCATAGTTCGAAGCCCAAGCAATTTGAAGGCAACCATCATGTTCATAGACGGCATATGCAGGGACTTCACCGATACGAAGCGGTTCGCACTAGGAGACAGAACTTTGTCTGTGAAACATAAAAACACAGATATATATTGGCGTGCGTCTCAACCATGCCGCACCGAGGACATAGAGGCTAAGAGCGTGACTCCTCACTTTCTGCGAGCTCATGGGCCTGTTCTAGTACTTCGTGAATCAAAAATATTATAGGCCTGGATGACCTTCCGAATGCTGTTTAGAGTAAGCTGACTCAAGCAGGTATGTGGGTCATGGCGCACTTATGATCATCCAGAGACTTGGTTCTATTAGCAAGCGGGGCGACCGAGGACGCGAAGTGTGGGCAGTTACTCTGCCGTCCGCGCCAGGTGACCCCCAACGCACCTCCGGCATCAGACAGCGTACGTGAACATTCTTTTCGTTAGAGAAAATCAGTGGGTCGATGTCTCGAATCTTCTTTCCTCCGGAGGTAATCTAAGCGGTCTTCATTGAGTCTACTCTTCTACAATTGGATTCTAGACAGGCAACCCGTATTTCTTTTTCACAAATGAAACTGTCTCAGGATCCCCCGTGTTCTGTTTTCTGTGAGTGGCTGATGGTTGCGGAATACAAGCGACATACCTTTTCAAGGTCATCACTAATCTTGATACATGGTTGACCATCAATCGAATACAGCTTGATAACCATATTCAGAGCTTTGCTCTTATCCTCGTATTTACTACTCTTCGTGTGGAAATCGTTAGTAAGAAAAGTCCCAATTCCGAATGAACCTATAGTACCAAGGCTCATAACTTTTCATGAGTGGAAGAAACCTCGCATTACGCACATGGGAAACCAATCTCGGTGCATTGCTTTTTCAGTGCGAGGGCCTTTTCCAGTGTGACCGCATCGGAGTATATAATACTCTTCTTTCGATAGTCAACGCCAACGCTTTCGTACATTGCCATTGCCGCTGGTGCAAACGCCAATGGATCGCCCGAATCGTGCCTTAATCCCTGCCATTTAACGACACGTTCCCGGTCTTGAGAAAACTCCTAGTTTCGAGTTTCGTAATCCACGTGGTTTGTGTCAAAAGTAACCGTACCTTGAAAAAGACTTGGGTGGAAAAAGTGTCAGTTAGTGCAACGAGTAACGTGTCGTGGTAAGTTTCCTCCCAGAGCCGCAGAGCTCGAACATTTGCATCATCGTAGCCTGTCAGAGCAGCGACCTGAAAGACAGTCGTCTCGGCGGCAATATCCCAAGGATCGTGTTAACAAGCTCACACCCATGAACCATTCGCTGTGAGCAAAATTGACCGAGACACCAGTGGAAAGGAGAGAAATAACTCACTGAGCGATTGTCCCTACAGGTGTGATGTTGTATTTCTTCGCGAAAAACATCTACCCAACTGTTCAATGATTTCGCGAGGATTAGTAAGGGACAAGGCTGACGTTGCTCGTGCCCGTGACTTTCCCTACCCCAGGGAATTTTGCTGCTGCCTTTAATATGGAGGATATAACGAGATCCTGTGTGTGATAGGACCGCCTGCGTCGGGTTCCAAATTCACTGAATGAACAATCAGCCTGCAATAATGCCTCTGCCTTGCGCTGCGCCATCTCTGTCAAGACGATGTCATATTGTTTTAGCCATATATTGTCATGCCTTACCTCCCTGGCCGTTGTAGCTCCAATCTGTCCTATCGATGCGGAAGTGGAGTTCACTCAGGCACGCCATCATCGGTACTTCCCATAGTATGGTCTCTACCCAAAGACCTCTGGCTTCAATCTCTACGTTTCCCCACTGACCATCCTCGGAGACAGGTACAAATTTGACAGACACTTGTTCTGTTTTGAAGCGATATTGTTCGAGAAAATCGAGGTAGTTGCTTGTAAAATACGGGCACTCGGAGGCTAACCACACCTTCTCGTCGTTTGTTAGGAAAACATGCTCAAAAACTGAGATAGGCCATCAGATACGCTTAGGCCTGGAGAGACGGAACATGGACCGTACGGGCGAGGGAAGTTTGAAATGCATCAATGCATCTACGGGAGAAAAAGACGCCCTTATCCCTGTGTGTAAACCGGTAGACAGCCTCTGCGTCCGGGAAATGCTGTCTAACAGCCTGTTGCATGGTGAACTTGTGGCATGCGTCAGTTGCTGTTGCCGCCGAGGGTAACTAGAAGGTACCTTGTATAAATCCGAGTCCAGAATAGACTTCAGGCGGTACGAGGCATTCGACTGGTCTTGGCCCATGGTCTGGGGTATGAAACGGTACAAGGAGGAAGTCGCTGTGTGTGAGCGGTTCCGAGGTGCTCCATGTCCTATTTGCCACGCCAACTAAGCACAAGCCTCCTAAGCTGATAAAGATAACCCATCTGAATCACGTGATATATGCGTTTGACCTGCGACATTGTATTGGCGTAGTCGGTCGTGTTCTCATTCCAATCCATTCCTTCCAACGTAAGCAGAAACAATATTCTGCACTACCGACATGGTTGGTACTACCGTATTACTCATCCGTTCACTGACATAGTTCTTCAGTCCTCCAGGATAGAAATCCTGAATGATGGTGGTCTACGATCCGACGGCAGGCGTCAGCATGAGCTGCGAGACATCACCATCGAATTTTCGTTGCAGGGATATGCGGATGCTTCGGTCACGTTCCAGCATGGGCTGACACAAGTGCTCGTTTCTGTGCTGGGACCCCATGAGGCCAAGATGCGGTCACAAACTGCCCACGACCGTGCCGTTATTAATGTGGAAGTTAATGTCGCCGCATTCAGCACCGGAGAGAGGCGAAAACGTACGAGAGGTGACAAGTGCGTCTGCACACCCATCTAGACTGTTGCCGACTGACACGTACTTGCGCCTCAGACGACTGTTAGAGCTCGCCTCTACTATAAAATCGACTTTTGAACCCGTCGTTCAGACGCATCTCTACCCAAGATCTCAGATAGATATTTTCGTTCAGGTCATTCAACAAGATGGTGGTCTCCTTCCTGCCTGTATCAACGGCGCAACATTGGCGCTCGCCGCCGCCGGTATACCGCTGTCTGACTTTGTGTGTGCAATCACTGGTGGCGTACATTCGGCCTCCTCTTTATTAGATCTCAGCACACTTGAGGAAAACGACGTTCCTCATGTCACCGTTGCTATTATGCCCCGTACAGAACGCGTCGCACTTGTGACAATGGAAACTCGTTTACGTGTGGAGAGTTTTGAAGAGATCTTCAAACTGGCCATTGACGCGGGCAAGGTTCTGTATATGGAGATGAAGGCTGCACTTCAAAGACGAACTCACACTCTTGTGAAGGCGTTGGCTAGCGGTTCCAAACCAGTGACGCAGGCAACGGTGTTTGACGTAGACGAGTCATGAGCAGTAACGGAGTAAGCATATTCTGGTTACTCTGATATTCTGGTGGTTTCCTTGCGCCGAAAACATGCCAGCCATTTGTCCCCACCGTTTCTCTCGACTTTTTTACCCTCTTCGGTACTGCTGTACACTGCATCCAATATCGGCCCTTTTCCCGCTTCTCTCAGATCAGCCTCACTGACACCTTCGAATAAAGGAAAACTTTCCAAGTGCGTTGTCATCCACTCGTGCAAGTCACGGACATCTGTAATAGTGTAGACTATTCCTCCGGGCTTCAGAATGTATGCGTACTCGGCGAGGAGCGTTGGGGAAATGATGCGGGCTTTGTGTTTGCGTGTTTTGAAATGTGGGTCGGGGAACAGGAAAAATAAGGCGGAGAGGGAATGCTTCGGGAAGTAGTTGGGAAGGAATTTCATCGCGTTGGCACGAACTACCGATACATTTTGGTATGGAGCTGCGGTGATACTCGATGGCGGCGTTACGGATGCGGAGGTCATACGCAGTGCGGCGATACGGTCTTGCACGTACTGGGTAACTTGCACACGGATTTCTAGGCCTGCCGCTCGATTGAATACCGTCATGTTGAGATCAGCAAGTCCGTATGGCATCTCACCGAGCATCAACGTATCAGGAAAGAGGGGTGCCAGAGCAATCAGCAGACCGCCAAATCCACAGCCAATGTCAGCAAATTCCGGTGTTTTTCCAGTGTCTACAAAAGCTGGAAAGTGCTCGCTCCAGTCCATCGCCTGGGGAGATATTGGATAGTCCAAGGCATGATCGGAGAAGGGATTAACATGAGCACGCTGTCTGTAGTGCTTTTTCTGCGATGGACCATGGATGAGCGTGCGAGAAGGAAAGAAAAGCACGAACACACTTGAGGAAGGAGAACGTTTGCGACGATTGGAGACCGGTCAGAGCAGGGTCTTTTTCGCTTTCCCATAAGTACTGGAGACGGTCTTCGTCGTCGGCTTCTAGTTAGTTAGAGTTAGCTTGGGCACGTGACTTCGGGTACTTAACGTTTCGTTCCGAGTTTTTGCTTTTCCTCCGATCCTTGGCTTCAATCCGCGCCATCGTAGTGCTATGGCTGCTGCTCTTTGTTCGCGTTCACTCTTGCAGTGCAACCAACGCTGTACCTCTCTCTCTCGGGCCGGCCTCCGTTTTGCTTCCACTGGGTCGAAGCCATTGACACTGAAGGAGCGGTTAGCGGAGCTCATACCATCCGAAATAGACAAGGTTGCTCTTATGCGTTCAGCCAGTTTATTTTCTTATGCAGTCAAAACCAGGTAAAACAAATACGTGCAGACCATGGCAAAAAGTCGTTCGGTCCTGTGTTAGTTGATCAGCTTTATGGGTGCGTACGATTTGTTGGGGTTTGCTCTCGTCTCAACGATTTTGATTAGTGGTATGCGTGGTCTGCCAGCTTTGATTTGGGACGGTTCCGTTCTAGATGCCGGTATGGGTTCCGCCCCTTGCTATTGTTCAAGGATTTTCATTTTTCGTACCAAGAGGAGGGAATCCGGTTCCGAGGGAAGAGTATCCCCGAGTGTCAGGCACTCCTCCCAAAGGCTCCGGGGGGATCAGAGCCTTTGCCTGAAGGCCTTTTTTGGCTTCTTACCACTGGCGAAGTGCCAACGCAGGAGCAAGTCAGGGCCCTGTCTAGAGACTGGGCCGCCCGCGCTGCTATCCCTGAATTTGTCGAGGAAATTCTGGACAGGTGTCCGCCCACTCTTCACCCCATGAGCCAGTTTAGTCTTGCTGTGACTGCGGTAAGACATTAATCCTTTCTGCATGCAGAGACTAGGATAACGTGTGCCTAAGCTTAATCACGATTCCGCTTTCGCCAAAGCCTACCAGGAAGGCATATCCAAGAAGGAATATTGGCAGCCGACGTTCGACGATGCTATGGATCTGTAAGCTATTCTCCTTCCTCTCTCCGGGGGCCTCGCTAAAGGTTTCTTAGCATCGCAAAATTGCCGAACATTGCTGGTCGCATATACCGCAATGTGTTTAGTGATGGCAAGGTCCCTGCAGTAGACCCCGAGAAAGATTATTCGCATAACCTTGCGACTCTTCTTGGATTTGGAGATAATGAAGCATTTGTCGAGCTGCTTCGTCTATATATCACAATTCACAGGCACAGTATTTTTGATTTTGTCCTACATCCCTAACTTACCTCCCTCCACAGCGACCACGAAGGCGGAAATGTATCCGCTCATACGGGCAAACTTGTCGGATCGGCTTTGTCAGATCCTTTCCTCGCCTTCGGTGCATCTTTGAATGGTTTAGCTGGCCCGCTTCATGGACTCGCCAATCAAGAGGTTCTTAATTGGTTGCGTAAGATACAATCGAAGATCGGGGAGAACGCCAGCGACGACGCCGTTAAAGAGTATGTGTGGTCAACGCTCAAGGCTGGTCAAGTTGTGCCCGGTTATGGTCATGCCGTTCTCCGCAAGACGGATCCTCGTTACACAGCCCAGCGAGAGTTTGCTTTGAAACACTTACCTAATGATCCGCTCTTTAAGCTTGTTGGCCAGGTTTATAACATCGTTCCGGGTATCCTTCTAGAGGTGCGTGTTACTCTCATAGCTGTCGTGCTGACGCTGAGAGCATTTTCAGGCTGGAAAGGCTAAAAATCCGTGGCCTAATGTTGACGCACACTCAGGCGTTCTGTTAACACATTACGGTTTAACTGAGATGCAGTTCTACACAGTATTGTTTGGTGTCTCCCGAGCCTTTGGAGTTGCTGCTCAATTAATATGGGATCGGGCATTAGGTGCCCGTGAGTCGTTGTGTCCTATTCACTTATTACAAGCTGACGGAAGTCTGGCAGCGCTTGAGCGACCCAAGTCATACTCTAGCGATGCCATCCAAAATATGTTCAAAGATAAACACTAGCCAGTATCTATGTGGCAGGGGAATGGCACCGACCGCTGGTTAGTGGGAGGTGGAGATCATTTGGGTATTCCGTAATGGTTCAAGAGGGGAACATGCACCTGTAGTTTGCAATAGATCGTAGTTGCAAGGTCCGGGCCCGTTATTGGCTGTTGCACTTTGAATTAGAATACAGTGGATGTTCTCACATTGGATTTTTGAGTGGTTTAGGGCAGGCCCCTAAATGCTGTCTGCTGCTTGTGTGTGGGTGAATCCTGACAATTGGTGTATTCTGGGGCAATGTCCAAAATTCAAACCCAGGACAACTTTATTTCCCTCACTCACATGTACAACAGATTTTTAGCAATCTAGAGCTGTTTTCAAAAGTACATGGAAAGCCCATTTTGAGTAGTCAGTTGTTGGAAACAGCTGTACAAGGACCCCAGAAGCACCTAAGCCTGTAGCATGTGAGAGATTTACCATACAGCCAATCTTGAAGTTCCCCACCATCCATGCTGCCTCATACCATGTCAAGAGACCTAAAGCTCACATTCCTGCCTTTCATCACAATGGATACAGCATCAAGTGCACCTGTGACATTCTAGGCATGAAGACATCACCTGTTTATGAAACACTCACTCTTCATGCAAAGTATGGTGTCACATTCAATCCTCTTACTTATTCTTGTATTCCTGGCCACTGCTGTGCCCTCAATTTAGCAGATTTCCACTTCATTCAGTCTGTAGTTCAACACCAGAGTACTATCTACCTTGATGAAATCCAGTATGAGCTGTGGGTGCAACATCACAAGTATGTGACCCTCCCAACACTTGTTTGGGCCATCTGGCTTCTTCAGTTCATGTGCAAGACTATCTTAGCTTTGGCTGCCAAGTGGAATGAAGAACTGCATGCACTCTACATGAACTGGATTGCTGTGGAATTGCTGGATCCCAACATGTTTGTGTTCATTGATGATGTTATGCCATTGTGCATGAAAGACATCAGCAAAACAACCCTTTTCCTCACAAAATGTCTTTACACACCACACAACCACATTTACATCTATCATCATGAAAATGGGCCTGGAAGCTGTCACCTACATGCTGATTGTCCCATAAAAATTTTAGCCTACATTTAGATGCAAATTGCTGAGATCTTGTTCCCCTATTTCTCTGTACAGCTCTGTATTACTAGGTACCTTTCTGTAGTGTCTGTACAGGTCTGTATACCTCTTACAGGACAAGGGTTGTTTTGCTGATGGACCTAATAAAGGTCTAGTGCAATAAGTCAATGGTAAACCTATACCTTGAGGTGTGATGACTTTGAGCCTCCTCAGTTCATGAACACTTGAATCTCTGAATAATGGTGATTAATGAAGTGAGTTGCAAGGTAGCAAAAAGATGGTGTATACAAGTGGCACAGTGGCTACTTATATATGGGCAGACACCACAGCCTCTAAGTAATGTGGTATTGTGCAGGAACAGTCAACCACATATAGTAGTCACACTTAGTCACAACTCATGGGTAACCCATGTGCCACAATGCCAACACTCATGGACAGCCTGCAGTGGGCCTGCCAAATGAATAATGACATGACACATAAGCAGGCCCAAGTGCCAGGAGTGACAGTAACATAACATATGAGCAGGCCCATTGTTAAGGAGTGAATTGAATATGTGTAACACATGAACAGGCCCACTGACCTCATATACTGTATAAACAAGTGTGTGGGCCCATCCAACTAATAGATAGGGTGTCTCAACTCGTACATCAGCAAACTAACCCTCACCCTTACAAAATGTCTTTGTGCACTGCACAACCACATTTGCTTCTGTCCTCACAAAAATTGATGCAGAAGCTGACACTATCATAAAGATTGCACCATAAAAATTTCAAGCTACATTTAGATGTCAATTGTTGAGATTCCTTGCCCCTATTTCTCTGGGCAGACCTAGCCAGTTAGGTACCTTGCTGTCAAAAGCTGGCCAGTTCTGTCCAGTTCTGGCTAGGGTAAGGGCTGTTTTGCTGATGTAGGCTGGCCCATCAGTGATATAGGTGAGAGTGTGCAATTCAGGGTCAGGCCAGCACAATTAAATGAGGTAGGCTAGTGCAACTCATGGACTGGCCCTCCCATGAAAAGAAACAAGACAGTACAACTCATGGATGGGCTGGCCAAACAGGTGGGGTTGGCTGGCACAACTTATGGGCTGGCCCATCCACAATATGGAGGGAGACAGTGCAATCCATGGACAGGCCAGTGCAACAAATGAGGGAGGCTGGCACAACAAATGGGCTGGCCTGTCCATAATAATAAATAAGACAGTACAACTCATGGATGGGCTGGTCAAACAGGTGGGGTCAGCTGGCACAACTTATGGGCTGGCCCATCCACGATATGGAGGGAGACAGTGCAACCCATGGACAGGCCAGTGCAACAAATGAGGCAGGCTGGCACAACTCATGGGCTGACCCATCCATTAGAAGAAATGAGACCATACAGCTCATGGACATGCCAGAAAAACAGATAAGTTTGGTCAGCACAACTTATGGACAGGCAAGTGCGACAGATGACAAAGGCCAGAACAACATGCCATTGGGTGGCCCATCCATAATATGAATTGATACAGTACAACTCTTGGACTTACCAACCAACAAATGACTTCCAGCCACACAAACTCATGGGCTGCCCTGGCCATGATAATAGTGGCAATGACATCACTCATGGATGGGCCAGTCTGATGGGTGAGGTAAGCCATCACCACTCATGGACTGGCCTGTCTGTGATATGGGGTGATACCCTGCAACTAAAGGGTTGTGTATGATGAGAGGTCACTGCATCAGAGAAGACAAATCTTGAAATATATCTGTAGGCTACCTCAGTAGACTGTGAGCTACTAAGTAGAGTACTGTACCTGTAGGCTACTACAGGATGTCAGTAAGTGATATACTGTGAAATATATAAGTGCTTACCCTCAGTAGACTGTGAGCTACTGAGGGAACTCTATGAAATGTACTGCTAAGTCCGCTCTAAGGTGATTATGTAAGCACCCAAACATCGCACCTAGGACCTGCAATACAGGGGAGATTTATATGCTCCAACAACAAAGAAAATATTGCATTTTTTCTGATAAATCACCTGAAATAAAAGAGTATCTCTTCCTTCCATTTTTTTGGTTTTTTTTTTCAGAAGAAAAATTGTGAAATGCTTGCAGTGGGTGGGACCATGAAACTCACTGACAGGCCAGCCTAAAAGTTGAAGTAGGCCGACACAACTCATGGGCTGGTCAGTCTGTGATATGAAGAGATACTGTGCAACTGATGGGTGGGGCAGCCTAACTGATGAGGTGGGGCTGCACAACTCATGGGCTGATCTGTCATATTACTTTTGCCAGAAGGAGTTGTGAATGGGATGGCCTAATTAGCTTGAGCACCTTCTAGTTTGTAGTTGGTAGCCATGACTAAATATAGTGATGTAATATGATGGACAATGGCACATTTTTGGTCATTGTCCCAGCTCTTGGGATATTGTGAAGTAGGAGCTCAAATCAGTTTTTTTTTTTCAAAATGTCCCACCAGGAACAAATATCCCAAGCACCCTGTGGTTGGCACATGCAGTTATCAGACAAACTTGCCAACTATATGCAAAGCCAGTTTTGGGAGGAGGCACTGGCTAGACAACATGCACTGCCTGACATATCCATTCCTCTGCCACTGGTTTGTCAGGCCAATCACATGATTTGAGTAATTGTACAAGCATATCAACATCCAGGTGATTTCAAAAAATCTCTTCAGTGACATTGGCTCATTGTAGAAAAGTGGTAGTCCATGCAACACAACACTGACAGACTCAGGAAACCACAGCATCTCTGCAATATGAGGAAATCATGGAAGTGACCATAGTTCTGGATGGCAATGGAAATATCCAGCTTTGGTACCTTCCAGGTGCCTTAGACGATAGACATCAGGTCCGAAACTTGAAATACTTGTAAAGCAGGAGATTCACGTTCATCCCAGAGACAAATTTGGAATTCACTCAGTGGAATGGTGGTTCCACTGAAGGACAGCATAAACCACACAGGAAAGCATGGATGGTGAACAGACATGGTATTATTCTGGGAAATGGTGGATCTTAAAGGTAGTATAGACCTATCACCAGGGTGGTATCAGCAGGGGCATGGGGTAAGAGATCCATCCTTTCTCAGTCTATATTTTGGTGACATGCAGACAGCCACCCAACTTCCATCTCGAGGTATCACAGCTGTTGAAATCTGGTCAAGAACAGAATGGAACATGGCAATGGGTGGATCAAATGTCTGAGTTTCATGCACTTCTCTCTGGAACACTTGTGGTCATCCACCCTAACATGTATGTTTCTGGCTGGGAAGTTCTGATCTGACTCAGCATGGATGCACAATGATGGGAAGATACAGATATGTCTTCCATATTACCCATATGGAATTCAGTATATAACAGCATGTCCATAATGGTTAACTGTGCAACTCCATACCACACCAATGTCAATGGGCAGCAGTGGTTGGACATGCTAATCATGGTTGGCAACTATCCTCCACTAGATTTTGTTGTTACTACCCTCAATCTATGGTTCCAATACAATCCAGGAACAATCATTGCTATGCCAGGATCTGTGTTGGAACATGGGGTGGGTTATGCTGATGGTAATTGTGCATGCCTTGCATACTACATGTGGCAAAATGTACATCAGTCAGTTGGAATTCCATTATGCAATCCACCCCATATTTCAGACTTACAGTTGTAGTGCAATGTAAATGTATAAATAAATGAACAAATACATAGACAGTTTGGATGGGTTGCTCATCATCCTACTGTATCATGACTGCAATATGAATAACAAATCAAATCTTATCCACACAATGCATAATGTCATTGATGATGGTGATTTCATTCTGTGCAATCCTACCTCTTCTGCAATTCAATCATCGGCCTTGGGGCTGGCTGAATCAGTTACCCTCTCTCACAATATCCCCCATATGGTGGATTTCAGATGGTCGATTCATAGCAAATATATATATAGATTGGGACAGCATAGACTGTCTTTGTGTATTATGCATCCCACAAACCAAGCAGTCTGGACAAGGCACACCACTGCAAAAACAAATGTTCAATATCCTGCTCATTCTGCTCAATCTCACCTGCAACACCCCTCACAGTGATCATGTAGGCACTGACCTTCTCCTCCATCCACTCATCAATCCAGTGACCCATTGACAGCCACTGCAAGGGCCAAGTATGCTGTAGTAAGGTCAATGAATTATGGCTCTGAAAAGTGCCAGAAATTACCTGGAAGTACTTGTGTGCAATGGGGAAAATTCTTGTGCCCCTCATTTGCTCAAAGTCCACTGTGTATTGGAGAGATCCATCTACCCACCATGGAAAAACAAAGCCTGCATATTTGTTGGGTGACCTGTGCATCCAATTTGGAATGAACAGGGATATCTGGTCAATCATCTGAAAAGTGCTGAGTGGAATCTGTCAAACCTCATCCTGAAATTGTGCCTGGTCCTCTCTGCACCTTAAATATGCATGAAAACATGCTGGCAAAATGGGACTGAAGCTTTCCTGCAATATGGTCACCAGGATGAGGTGTTACAGCTCCTTCTGTGCCAGACATCATCACATTTATCCAAGCCAATGTAAAATGAAAACTTACCATATCCAAGTGCAAGTTGGCATACCACCCTGTCAGCCAGTTGGATGGTTGTGGTACACCCAATAAATGAATCACTGCACACTCAATGTGGCATCCCAAGTATACAATGGCCATCTCTATCACAGATTGTCAAGATGGGTAGGGTGGACCTCTGGTATATGGCTGCAGACTGTACCTGATGTGTGGATGGCATGATACCTCAAGCAAGTCAATCATATCTACTGTGTACTGGCCAGCTTGCACATGTTGCACCCAAGAACTGATGAGATGTTGAATGTCAGCTGCAAGCCACTGCATCACTCACATGATGTGCCCATCAAGGTGCTTGTTGTAGGGGAAGTTGGAACCATGCTGCAATTTGAATGTTTGAAGCATGCACAAAACTAATGCCCAGTATCAGCAACAGAAGGACTAAGTGAACAGTACATACAGTCATCATTTACATCAGATGTAGCCAATTCTGCCTGTTCCAAAGCCTGATGCTCATCTGGTGTAGGCATATCTCCTACAAGATGTCTATCATCAGCATGCCCCTAGTGAAATATGCAATAGCACAAACCTGCCACAGCATTTATGAACAGGGCTTGTAGCTGTCTGCAATTGGGATTACCAAAGTCCACCATATGACCACAATCTGGCTCTTCCCCCTGATTTATGTTGTCCCCTGGTAGATAAAAGATCAAACTTAGCTTTCATGTGTACAATTGCATCATGAATGCTCACCTGTAATCATGGAGGGCTGTGTCTGACCATCCATGACCTCGATGCTTGTGGATTGTTGGGGATGGTCTAAATTGCCTCCTTGGAGATACCAAATCAAATTAGCCCATGATTGTACATACATTCCATGAATGTGCACCTGTAAGTGAAGAAGGCTGGGGCTGTGCATCTGTCATTTGTATCCTCATCGATGGCACTTGAGGAATTGTGGCATTGCACATTCATTCCAACTGATCTGTGTTGGGGGCTTGTGACCACACAGGATGAGGAGATCAGATTTGGTGGAACCCAATATATATTCCCACTGACCTGGGGCAGCAGAGGGTGGAATCGGAATTACCACTATTTTCATTCTCTGCAAATTATTGAGGGGTGGTGATTGTGGTGGGTGTCATGACTGTGCTCCTGTTCTAACCTGACCCACATCACCACTGACCATCTGACCCTTGTGGGCCTTCCCCTCCTGCCACTGGCCCTTCTCTGCTCTGCTCCAACACCACCTGCTCACCCTAACACTTGTCCAATACATTTCTGTCTGGTTCACTGTTGGACTCTATTGGTACCTGTCAGCATTGGTCGGTGCCACCACATGACCACATAGGGGTCAACTTCCTTTTGGATCAATGGTCTGGCCTAGGCACAGTGCAGGGTCACTTCCTCTTTAGGCTTTCAGCCTATCATCTGTGTCAAGTTTGGGCCTACTCTGATGATCTCTGACACTCACAGAGGCCAGGGATGTGTCCAGAGGTTGGTCGATGATGGCTGATGATTGGCCGACACATACCAACAGAGAGTGATGATAGCCAAAGGGTGGCCGATGGTTGCAACAGAGGATCGGGAGAGGGCATCAGGTTCAGCTTGTGTGCTGCCCCCTTGTACAAGCCCAGCCCTTGGATTTCAGAGATAGAGAGGAGTCAGTATTAAGCTGACAATGGAAGAGAAGGCCAGTCGAAGACCACAGAGGAGGGAACTAAGTTGATATTCATACTGAAGAGACACCGCTGAGTGTGGCAGGCTTATATACAGTGGTCACGCCATCAAGGTGGTACCATATCGGAACGACAGAACTAACATATGGAGTACAGTAAAATTTCAAGGGACAGAAATGTCAGAAAACTTCAGTTGGAGTACAAGTGCAGACAGCGGAGGTGAGGGACAGGGTAAGGAGAAAGTATCTAAAAGGAATAGTACCAAACAGAGTAGCTTTGGAGTGCTCACCAACAGCCAATCAGGTGATAGGCCAAAAGCCTAAAGAAGAAGTGGCCCTGTGCTGTCCCATGCAGTGTGGCAGCTGTGCTGTGCTTGGACCAGACCATCGACCCAAAAGGAAGGTGACCCCTAAGTCAAGGGAGGACATCACCTGACAGAGAGACGCCAGTCACATGGTAGTGCTGACAGAGTCCAACAGGGTCCAACAGAGAACAGGGCAGGAATGCGCCATATGAGTGCTAGAGTGGGCAGATGGGGGCAGAGTGGAGTGGACAAGGGCTGGATGGTCAGTGGTGGTGCAGGTCAGGTTAGAACAGGAGCATGGTCATGACAGTATTCCCCCCTTAAGGCCTGAACCCCTGAAGGCCATAAGGCAGTGGGGCCAGAGCGACACAAGGTTTGATTTTGTAATTGGCTACAGGCCATGAGGTGGAAATGACTGCCACAATGGGGTTGTGTTGGAGAACGAATGGGCCACATAAAGGATGTCTCTTGACTGTTAAAGTTTTTTCCTCTATCTTTCTTTCGCTCTCTCACCATGTCTGGCCAGCGACAAAGTACAAGCTGACAAGATGCTGACATGCCCATCCGGGACTGGGCTCAAGTCCCTGATGAGGACCTCGAGGTCCACATGAGTGATTCAGAGGGAACCGAGCAGGCCAAAGAGGCCAAAAAGGGTAGGTGGGAGGCTGTACGGAAGGAGAGACAGGCCGAGGCTCGTAGGCAGAGGGCAGAGGAGGCCTGGTTGGAAAGGGAGCGTCAAGAGCACAAGGAGCAAGAAAAGTGGGATCATGAGGAGTGCGAGGAGCACAAGAAGGTAGAAGCGGTGCGATGGGTGGCAGCTGCAGAGGCAGAGGCTATGAGGCAGAGTGTCGCAAAGGACAGGGGTAGAGTGGGTGAACTGCAGGCCCAGAGCTGGGTCTCATCTGCAGGTGGGTAAGTAGTCCTTGCTTTTGAGGACCGACCAACTGACAACCATCACAGGCCCCAGCTGACCCCAGTGTTCAGCATGATGACTGGGGCCTGAATCGGGATGATGGTGGCTCCCCCCACATTCGTGGCAAGGCCACCATGCAATGGGTGCTGACAACAAAGTGAGGTAGGTGAGTGCTGAGCAGTGGCTGGTGGTCAGTCATGCAGCCCATGCAGGAAAAGAAAAAAGAAGTGCAGTTGGGCCACAACAGAAGACAACAAGGGTACAGCAGGTGGGTCCAGGAAGCATGCCGGGATGGGAGGTTCATGGGGTAGTGGGAAGAAGAAGGGCTGGACCGGCAATGAAGATGATGACAATGATGATGAAATAGAGGAGGTACCAGTGCTGGCGGTACCTCAATTTGAGGTGGCCCATTCATGCCTGGTTGGGGAGGTGTTGGAGTCAGGTGGGTTGGGTCAGGGGGTGCTGGAGAGGTTGTACAATGAGCAGATGCTCATGGTTCAAGGGAGACAGGTGGCAGTGATGGAGCTACAAGCTCTTGCAGTGCAGGCCTACATGAGGCACATGATGGCGACCCCACTGTGGCCCCCAGTGGGTCAGGTTGGGGTGTTCACAGGCAGAGTTGAGACAGGCGCTGGGGGGAGTTGGTTGGGCATTGAACAGAGTGAGTCGGAAGTAGCAGAAGAGCCAGAGGAGAGTGGGAGCGAAGGTAACAAGGACATGAAGGGTGAAGAGGATATGCAAGAGTAGGATGTAGTAGAGATTTTTTTTTTTTTTTGTATAAATCGTGTACAGTACTAGAAACTCAAATGTGTGTTCATTGTTGGAGGAAAAGTGGAGGGAAAGTTGGAGTGAGGTGGACAAGTAGCAGTGGGCTTAGACAGTGATCGGGGAAAGTTCGGACAGGTTGGAAAGTGATCGGAGATGTAGTGGAGGGAGTCGGTGCCATCAGGTGGTCATGTCGAGGGTGTATACGGGCCTGGCTTGTGTGGGTATCGGTCATGGAAGGCAGCGATGAGTTTGGTGGCATTTTCCAGTTCAGTGGCTAACAGCCACAAAGTTTCTTCATTGGTACCTTCATACCCAGCCCAGTGGACATAGTAGCTTAGCCAACATTGGTGGTGGCAGTCTATCTTTGAGTCGAGTATTTCCAATATTTCATACTCCAGTTCACCATTGATGTCAACCAGCAGAGGTGGCAGTTGGTGTTGGTTAGGGAAGGGATTGACCAAGGCAGGTTCTAACTGTGATATGTGGAACACTGGGTGTACCGAACACATGCTGTCAGGGAGCTTTAAGGTGACCGAGTGCATACCGGGTCAGGCAATGATGTTGAAGGGGCCTAAGTACTTTTCAGTGAGTTTATTGGATGGCCAAGTGGAATGGAAGTACTTGGCCTTGACAAAGGCTTGGTCACTGACATTGAATTCGGGTGGAGGTAGGCACTTGGTGTTGGCAGGACCCTGGTAGCACTGCTGTGCTGTGGCCATTTCGGAGCAGAGGAAGTCGTGGAGGGCAGAGAGGTCTGTAACATAGTCACGGGCTCTGGCAGAGGTGAAGTCATGGTCAGCAGTGACCGACAGGTTGGGATGGTAGCTCTTGTTAGCAAAGAAGGGTGAGACTCCAGTAGTGGCACTAGGTGCATTGTTAAATGTGAACTCAGCCAGGGGTAGTAGCTCAGCCCAATTGTCTTGCTGATAGTTGCAGTAGATGCAGAGATATTGCTCAAGGGTTTGGTTTGTGCGCTCAGTTTGGCTGTCACCTTTGGGGTGGTAGCCTGAAGTGAAGTGAAGGTGCATATTCAAGGCCTTACCTAGGGAGCAGAAGAAGTGGGACATGAACTCGGGGCCTCAATCGGAGGTGACATGAGCGGGTACTCTGTGTTTGGAGAAGACATGGGCGAGGAAGAGCTTGGCGAGGTCAGTGGAGGTGACAGAGTCATGTGTCAGGATGAACACCACTTGTTTGGACAGTTGGTCCACAACAACAAGGATGGTGGAGTAGCCATCGGAGGTGGGAAGATGTTCAATGAAGTCTATGGAGATGGAGTTCCATGGCCTTTCAGGGATGGGGAGTTGCTTCAGAAGGCTGTACAGGCAGTGACACTGAGCCTTGCTGCAACCACAGGCAGTGCAAGAACTGACATACTTCTTGATGTCAGTGTGGAGGTTGGGCCATACATAGTCATGGCAGATGAGCTCAAGGGTGCAGTTCTGCCTGAAGTGGCCAGTGAGGGGGTGGTTGTGCTTAAACCAAAGTACTCAGAGGTGAAGGTCATCGACATTGGGGACAAAGATGCAACTGTCAAGGTGGAGGAGGCCATCAGGGTCAACAGACCATCTCGGAGCGGACGGAGATGGGAGGTGAGTGGCTGATGTGGGATTGGTGGGTAGGGTGGAGATGATGTTGGAGCGAAGCTTCTCAACATCGAAGGCCATAGCGGCTCGTAGGATGGGGGCCATGAGGTGGGTAGTACAGAGGGACAATGTGAACTGTTCCTGGGTGAACATAGGGTGAAGGTTGTGCGGGTTTACCTGCATGTAGTCCCTATCCCCCCCTTTTGGGTAGATGTCCCACTGGTGGGTGAGCATGTTGGGTTTGGCCCCCAAGCGGCCAGGCCAGAAATGGATGGCGAGGTTGAACTGAGAGAGGTACTTGGACCAGTGAGCCTGTCGACAGGTCAGAACCTTAGACGTGGAGAAATACTTGAGATTTTTGTGGTTGGTGACCATGTTGACAGGGGCAGTGGAGCCCTCGAGGTAGTGTCGCCAGTGGCAGAATGCCTCGTAGATGGCCAACAGTTCCTTGTCATGGGTGTCATAGTTGAGTTCTGGAGTGGTGAGGGTATGGGAGTAAAATGCAACCAGGCAGAGCTCACCATCGGGGCAGGTGATGGAGAGGATGCCAGCAATGGCATAGTTGGAGGCATTGGTCTCAATGGTGATTGGCACATTGGGAACCCAGTGAGTGAGGATGGGAGCAGAAGTGAAGGCATCTTTGAGGTGGAGGAAGGCAGAGCGGCACTCCTTGGAAAAGTTCCATGGAGTGTTTTTTTGGGTGAGGTGGGTGAGTGGAATGACTATTTCGGAGTAGTTGCGGATGAACCAACAGTAGAAGTTTGCAAACCCGAGGAAGGACTGAATATCCCTAACCTTGTGGGGTTCAGGCCAGTCACGGATGGACTGAACCTTTTCGGTGGACATTGTCAGTCTGGACAGAGAGAGGATATAGCTGAGGTACTCGATGGAGTCCTTGTGGAACTTGCACTTTTCAGGTTTGGCATATAGGCCATGATGGTGGAGGTGTCAGAGTACCTCTTTTATGTGTTTTCAGTGTGACTCCAGGTCGTGAGAATAAATAAGAATGTCATCGAGGTAGACCACAATGCAGATGTTGAGCATGTCTGCGAAGATGTGTCAAGTTCGGTCCTACTCCGACGATCTCCGACGCTCACAGAGGCTGGGGGACGTGTCCGGAGGTTGGTCGACATTGGCCGACGACTGGCCGACGCGTACCGATGAGGAGCGACGATGGCCGAAGGGTGGCCAATGGTCGCGACAATAGTTCGGGAGAGGGCATCGGGTTCAGCTCGTGTGCTGCCCCCTTGTATGAGCCCAACCCTCGGATTTTAGAGATAGAAAGGAGCCGGTAGTAAGCCGACAACAGAGGAGGCTGGTCAAAGACTGCAGAGGAGGGAACTAAGTTGATATTCATACTGAAGAGACACCGCTGAGTGTGGCGGGCTTATATACAGTGGTCGCACCATCGAGGCGGTTCAGTATCGGAACGACGGAACTAACATACAGTACAGTAAAATTTCAAGGGGCAGAAATGTCAGAAAACTTCAGTCGGAGTACAAGTGCAGACAGCGGAGGTGAGGGACGGGATAAAGAGAAAGTACCTAAAAGGAATAGTACAGGACAGAGTAGCTTCGGAGCGCTCACCGACAACCAATCGGACGACAGGCCGAAAGCCTAAACAGGAAGCGACCCTGCGCTGTACCATGCGGTGCGGCAGCTACGCCGTACCTGGACCGGCCCATCAACCCAGAAGGAAGGTGACCCCTAAACCAAAGGGGGAGCGTCACCTGACCACAAGGTACCAGTCACATGGTACTGCCGACAGAGACCGACGGGGTCCGACAGAGAACGGGGTGGGAACGCGCTGTATGGGTGCTAGAGCGGACGGATGGGTGCGGAGCAGAGTGGAGAGGGGCCGGTGGTACAGGACAGAGGCACGGGCATGACAAGATGCTATTGACGAACTGCTGGAAGGCAGCCAGCACATTAGTAAGACCGAAGGGCATTACCCTCCACTCATAGGAGCCGTAGTGGGTGCAGAAGGCGGTCTTCCATTCATTGCTGTCAGCGATGCAGACAAGGTGGTAGGCATGGCAGAGGTCAATCTTACTGTAGACTTTGGCATGGCTTGGTGAATCGAGAAGATTGGAGATGAGTGGGAGCAGATAGTGATCCTTTTTCATGATCTTGTTGAGGCCTTGGTAATCAACACAAAGGCAGAGGGAGCCATCCTTCTTCTTGATGAAGAGGATGGGTGCACTGTGGGCAGAAGTGGACTGCTTGATGAAGCTGTAGCTGAGGTGCTTGTCAATGAAGGTGTGGAGAGCCTCGAGCTCAGGTGGGGAGAGGGAGTAGATCATGCCAACAGGTGGAGAGGCCCCCTCCTCGATGTTGATCTTCAGGTTGAAGCTGTGGTGCTGAGGCAGCTTGGTTGCTTTTGCTTTGCTAAAGATGTCGGTGAACTCATGGTATTCAGAGGGGACCAAAGAAAGGTCGGGAGGAGAAGGTGAAGTGGAGGACGCACAGAGCAAGATGTCATTGGGGTGCAAGTGCAGACTGAACTGCACAGAGCCAGGGAGAGCACAAGCATGGAGGTAGGTGGTGGCCCTGATGAGGGAGATGTGCAGAGCAGACAGTGAGTCGGAGGCCTTTGGTGAAGGTGGCAGAGTGTCTGGAGACAGAGCAGAGGGTGTCAGTGTCGGTGCTGGAGTAGCAGTCGATGGTGATGGAGGCACCAGGGGCATAGGCATTCCCTGCAACAGTGGTCGGAATGAGATGCGGCCCAGTACCCAATCAATCAATGGATTGTAGTGGGTGAGCCAGTTGTGTCCTAATACCAGCAAGCATGAGGAATCCAATGGAGTAACATAAAAGGGGACAGAGGTGACATTGCCAGAAGAAAAGTGGACAGAAAGATCTACTTCCCGCGAGATTACAGCATTTGTGCTACCATCAAACAGGCAAAGTGGAATGGGTGGAGAAACAGGTTTCGTAGGTACAGAATATTTACTTATTACTGAAGGATCTATGAAACAATGAGAGGAGCCAGAGTTGACTAATGTGGAGACATTTTCTAATGGAAGGTCCGGAAGGGAGATGGAGGGCATAAGTGAGTTGGGATCAGAAAGAGCAGATATGTTGAGTTGGATGGCAGGCACACAGTTGGGGTCAACGCTTCCTCCAGGCCGTGTGGGCTCCCTGGAGGAGCAGACTAATTTTTTGGCTCTTCCTTCTCCGTGGGCAGAGTAGGAGGAGCGTCAGCCATGGCAGTGCGGGCTTTTGTGGCATGGGAGGTGGACTTTGGGCAGTCCTTGGCAGAGTGGCTGGCCTTGCCACAGAAGAGACAGAGGTTGTTTTTGAGGCAGCACTGCCATTCAGCAGCATTGAGCTTACTGTCCTTGCCAAGGAGGTGTGTGATGTCAGATTTGGGCGCATCCGACTTCTGGCCATCCTTCTGCTTGGACTTGCCTTTACTGTCAGAGTGTGGAGTGGGCAAGGATGCTGGTGAAGATTTTCTATCATCCGAGGGTTTACCCATGGATGATTTTTCGGCAGAGGGCTTGGCAGAGTGGGATACCTCAGCCTTGCATTCCCAATACCAGGCATCTATTGTTTGGGCAAGGTTGCACAACCCAGAGAGGGTGGCAGGCTTGCCAACACAGGTGATTTCATCTTTGATGTGGTCAGGGAGGCCAGTGTAGAAGTGATGATGGAGGGCACCCTCACCATAGTCCTTGACCTGTGAAGCCCAATGATTGAACTCCATGACATACTTGGTGATGCGAGAGGTGTCCTTCATTGAGAGGTTTTCAAGGTTTTGGACTGCATCGGCCACTGCATTGTGTGGGCCGAAGTTGACAGTCAGTTCATGAAGGAACTCCCAGTAGTTATCCATCCATAACGGACGGTCAAGGTAGTCATCAGAGTTGAGGAGGTTGGGCTCGAACCCGGCCAGCACCATGCCCTTGAGGTAGGACTGGGCAAAGGTGACCTTGGTGTGGTCGGTTTGGAAGGCCTTCGGATGGTCTTGGAAGTTGAGCTCACACTGCACCAGGAACTTGCAGAGCTTCTTTGGGTTGGAGCTGTTGAAGGTGTTGGGCTCTCAGACCTTGGTTTTCAGAGTTGAGTCTCTGGAGTGCTGGCTTGAGTGGGCAAGCATGTGAATAGCCCTAGTCAGGGCAAGAAGGGGGTCTTTGGGTGGCTCAGCTGGATCTTCAGGGATACCCCCATTGCCACTGCCCCCACTGTTGGACCCACCATCGGGGATGTCAGGGTGGTTGGGATCAGAAGGGTCACCACCAAGTGGTGGTGGGGTGTGGAATACAGATCGCTGGGTTTCGGAGGGTCCAGCTTGAGAAGCGCTTTTGTGTTGAGAACGATGTCGGGCAGCGAAGGAGTGAAACTGTTCGACGACAGAGGGTGCATGTTGCAGATTCACAAATGCAAGGGCTAGCCTCTCAGCAGTTTCTCTTTGTGTGCATGCCCAGGTCTGCATGATGTAGTGTTTTTAGTATAAGAAACAGAAGAGGACTCATACGAGTGTGAGTATGAATATACTGTCAAGTTTGGGCCTACTCCAACAATCTCCGACACTCATAGAGGCCAGGGGGCATGTCCAGAGGTTGGCTGATGATGGCCAATGATTGGCTGACACATACCAATGGAGAGCAACAATGGCCGAAGGGTGGCCAATGGTCATGACAGAGGATCGGGAGAGGACATCAGGTTCAGCTTGTGTGCTGCCCCCTTGTACAAGCCCAGCCCTTGGATTTCAGAGATAGAGAGGAGTTGGTATTAAGCTGACAACAGAAGAGAAGGCTGGTCGAAGACCACAGAGGAGGGAACTAAGTTGATATTCATACTGAAGAGACACCGCTGAGTGTGGCAGGCTTATATACAGTGGCCGTGCCATCGAGGCAGTACCATATCAGAATGATGGAACTAACATATGGAGTACAGTAAAATTTCAAGGGACAGAAATGTCAGAAAACTTCAGTTGGAGTACAAGTGCAGACAGTGGAGGTGAGGGATGGGATAAGGAGAAAGTATCTAAAAGGAATAGTACCAAATGGAGTAGCTTTGGAGCGCTCACTGACAGCGAATCAGGTGATAGGCCAAAAGCCTAAAGAAGAAGTGGCCCTGTGCTGTCCTATGTGGTGTGGCAGCTGTGCTGTGCCTGGACCAGACTGTCGACCCAAAAGGAAGGTGACCCCTAAGTCAAGGGAGGACGTCACCTGACAGAGAGACACCAGTCACATGGTAGTGCCGACAGAGTCCAACAGGGTCCAACAGAGAATGGGGCAGGAATGTGCTGTATGAGTGCTAGAGCAAGCAGATGGGGGCGGAGTGGAGTGGACAAGGGCTGGACAGTCAGTGGTGGCACAGGTCGGGTTAGAACAGGAGCACGGTCATGACAGTCTGATTGGCTGTTGGTGAGCACTCCAAAGACACTCTGTTCCACACTATTCCTTTTAGATACTTTGTCATTGTCCCATCCCTTGCCTCTGTCTTCTGTGCTCATACCCCAACTGAAGTTTTCTGACATTTCTGTCCCTTGAAATTTTACTGTACTCTGTATGTTAGTTCTGTCATTCTGATACTGTACTGCCTCAATGGTGCGACCACTGTATATAAGCCCACAGCACTCAGCAGTGTCTCTTCAGTATGAATATCAACTTAGTTCCCTCCTCTGTGGTCTTTGACTGGCCTTCTCCTCCATTGTTGGCTTAATACCAACTCTTCTCTATCTCTGAAACCCAAGGGCTGGGCTCGTACAAGGGGGCAGTGCACGAGCTGAACCCAATGCCCTCTCCTGAACCTCTGTTGCGGCCATTGTCACTCTTCATCAGTATGCATTGACCAATCATTGGCCAACCTCCGGGCACATCCCCCAGCCTCTGTGAGCATTGGAGATTGTCAGAGTAGGTCTGAACTTGACAGTATATTCATACTCACACTTGTATGAGTCCTCTTCCATTTCTTATACTAAAACTACATCATGCAGACCTGGGCATGCACACAAAGAGAAACTGCCAAGAGGCTTGCACTCACATTTGCAAACCCACAACACACGCCCTCAGTCATCAAACAGTTCCACTCATTCTCTGCCCGACATCATTCTCAACATGAAAGCACTTCTCAAGCTGGGCCCTCTGAAACCCAGCAATCTCTATTCCACACCCCGCCACCACTTGGTGGTGACCCTTCTGATCCTGACCACCCCAACATCCCCAATGGTGGGTCTGATGGTGGGGGCAGTGGCGATGGGGGTATCCCCAAAGATCTGGCTGAGCCCCCCAAAGACCCCCTCCTTGCCCTGACTAGGGCTATTCATGTGCTCGCCCACTCAAGCCAGTGCTCTGGAGACTCGACTCTGAAAACCAAGGTCCAAGAGCCTGACACCTTCAACAGCTCCAACCTGAAGAAGCTCCATGAGTTCCTGGTACAGTGCGAGCTCAACTTCCAAGACCATCTGAAGGCCTTCTGAACTGACCATGCCAAGGTGACCTTCACCCAATCCTATCTCAAGGGCATGGCACTGGCCTGGTTTGAGCCTGATCTCCTAAACCCCAATGACTACCTTGACCATCTGTTATGGATGGACAATTACTGGGAATTCCTCCATGAACTAACTGTCAACTTTGGCCCACATGATGTGGTGGCTGATGCAGTCCAGAATCTTGAAAACCTCTCAATGAAGGATACCTCCCATATCACCAAATATGTTGTGGAGTTCAACCATTGGGCTTCACAGGTCAAAGATTATGGCAAGGGCACCCTCCATCATCGCTTTTACACTGGCCTCCCTGACCACATCAAAGACGAGATTGCCTGGGTTGGCAAACCTGCCACCCTCTCTGGTTTGTGTGATCTCACCCAAACCATCGATGCTCTGTATTGGGAACACAAGGCTGAAGTATCCCACTCCACCAAGCCCTCTGCTGAAAAGTCTCTGCAGGGAAGCCCTCCAATGACAAGAAATCTTCATCAGCATCCTCATCCTCCTCACACCCCAACAGTAAAGGCAAGTCCAAGCAGAAGGACAGCCAGAAGTCAGAAGTGCCTAAGTCTGACATTGCACACCTCCTTGGCAAGGATGGAAAGCTCAATGCTGCCAAATGGCAGCATCACCTCAAAAATAACCTCTGCCTCTTCTGTGGTGAGGCTGGCCACTCTGCCAAGGACTGCCCAAAGTCCACCTCCCATGCCATGAAGGCCTGCACTGCCATGGCTGCCACTCCTCCTACTCTGCCTGCAGAGAAGGAAGAGCCAAAAAATTAGTCTGCTCCTCCAGGGAGCCCACATGGCCTGGAGGAAGTGTTGACCCTGACCATGCACCTGCCATCTGACTCAATGCATCTGCTCTTTCCAATCTGAACTCTCTTATGCCTTCTGTCTCCCTTCCAGACCTTCCAATAGATAATGTTTCCATGTTAGTTGATTCCAGCTCTTCTCATTGTTTTATAGACCTGTCCTTAGTTAGTAAATACTCTGTACCTATGAAACCCATCTCTCTGCCCATTCTGCTTCGCCTGTTTGATGGTAGCACAAATGCTGTAATCTCGCAGGAAGTAGATCTTTCAGTCCGCTTTTCTTCTGGCAATGTCACCTCTGTTCCCTTTTATGTTACTCCATTGGATTCCTCATGCTCATTGGTATTAGGACACAACTGGCTCACCCACTACAATCTGTTGATTGATTGGGTACTGGGCCATATCTCAGTCTGACCACTGTCACAGGGAATGCCTATGCCCCTGGTGCCTCTGTCACCATTGACTGCTACTCCAGCACTGACACTGACACCCTCCAGTCTGTCTCCCAACACTCTACTGCCTTCGCCATCTCCTCTGCACATCTCCCTCATTGGGGCTGCTGCCTACCTCTGCACTTGCACTCTCCCCAGCTCCATGCAGTTCAGTCTGCACTTGCACCCTGATGATGTCTTGCTCCATGCATCCTCCACTTTGCCTTCTCCGCCTGACCTTTCTTCGGTCCCCTCTGAATACCATGAGTTCGCTGACATCTTTAGTAAAGTGAAAGCAACCGAGCTGCCTCTGCACCGCAGCTTCGACCTGAAGATTGACATTGAGGAGGGGGCCTCTCCACCCATCAGCACAATCTACTCCCTCTCCCCACCCAAGCTCGAGGCTCTCCACACCTTCATTGATGAGCACCTCAGCTATGGCTTCATCAAGCAGTCCACTTCTGCCCACAGTGCACCTGTCCTCTTCATCAAGAAGAAGGATGGCTCCCTCTGCCTTTGTGTCGATCACCGAGGCCTCAACAAGATCATGAAAAAGGATTGCTATCTGCTCCTGCTCATCTCTGATCTTCTCGATTCACTGAGCCATGCCAAAGTCTACACTAAGATCAACCTCTGCCATGCCTACCACCTTGTCCACATCGCTGATGGTGATGAATGGAAGACTGCCTTCCACACCCACTACGGCTCCTATGAGTGGAGGGTAATGCCCTTTGGTCTTACTAATGTGCCAGCTGCCTTCCAGCAGTTTGTCAATAGCATCTTCACAGACATGCTCGATGTCTGCATCATGGTCTACCTCGATGACATTCTTATTTATTCCCATGACCTGGAGTTGCACCAAAAACATGTAAAAGAGGTACTCCGATGCCTCTGCCATCATGGCCTATATGCCAAACCCAAAAAGTGCGAGTTCCACATGGACTCCATTGAGTACCTCAGCTATATCCTCTCTCTGTCCAGACTGACAATGTCCACCAAAAAGGTTCAGTCCATCCATGACTGGCCTGAACCCTGCAAGGTTAGGGATATTCAGTCCTTCCTTGGGCTAGCAAACTTCTACCGTTGGTTCATCTGCAACTACTCCAAAATAGTCATTCTGCTCACCTGCCTCACCCGAAAAAACACTCCTTGGAACTTTTCTGAGGAGTGCCACTCTGCCTTCCTCTGCCTCAAAGATGCCTTCACTTCTGCTCCTGTCCTCACTCAATGGGTTCCTGATGCGCCAATCACCATTGAGACCAATGCCTCTGACTATGCCATTGCTGGCATCCTCTCCATCACCTGCCCCGATGGTGAGTTCCACCCAGTCACATTCTACTCCTGCACCCTCACCACTCTGGAACTCAACTATGACACCCATGACAAGGAGCTGTTGGCTATCTATGAGGCATTCTGTCACTGGTGACACTATCTCAAGGGCTCCACTGCCCCTGTTGACATGGTCACTGACCACAAAAACCTTCAGTACTTCTCCACATCTAAGGTTTTGACCCACCGACAGGCCTGCTGGTCCGAGTATCTCTCCCAATTCAACCTCACCATCTGTTTCTGGCCTGGCCACTTGGTAGCCAAACCTGATGCACTCACCTGCCAGTGGGATGTCTACCCAAAAGGGGGGGATAGAGACTACATGCAAGTTAACCCACACAACCTCTGCCCCATGTTCACCCAGGAACAGCTCACATCGTCCCTCTGTACCACCCACCTCATGGCCCCTGTCCTACGAGCCAATATGGCCTTCAATGTTGAGAAGCTCTGCTCCAATATCATCTCCACCCTACCTGCCAATCCTGCATTGGCTGCTCACCTGCCATCTCCCTCTGCTCCAAGATGGTCCGTTGACCCCATCGGCCTCCTCCACCTTGACAGTTGCATCTTCGTCCCTGACATCGATGACCTTCACCTCCAAGTACTTCAGTTTAAGCATAACCACCCCCTCGCCAGCCACTTCAGGCAGAACTGCACCCTCGAGCTCATCTGCTGCGACTACATACAGTGAGTGAAAAAACCCTTGCAATGTTTTGCTATTTTGCACTAAGTGCAGTGTAGCACTGGAGGGCGTGGGAATCTCACTTGGCAGTAGTGGGATGGATTGTAGTACTGACTCTTGGCTACCAAGGGGTCACTGTATCACATGATTCCATCCAGTAGTCATCAAGATATGCTGGTTTTAAAACAGGTACACCATTGCAAGGGTTTATTCACTTTTGGTAATGGAAGGGTATATGGGGGATATCAGTACTTGGTATAGCCTCCTTTTGCTTTAAGCACTGCCTCAACCCTCCTAGGCATGCTTTCAATCAACTTCTGACACTCTTCAGCTGGTATATTATTCCACTCCACCTGAGTCCTCTCCCACAACTCCAGTATTCCCTTGGGTGGATGCTCATACTCTGCAAGCCTCCTCTTGAGGTAACCCCAGGCATGTTCTATGGGGTTGAGGTCAGGGGACTGTGCAGGCCATACCATAGTCCTAAAATCCTGCTCCTCCAGCCACTCCTTGACCTGCTTGCAGGTGTGCTTGGGGTCATTGTCCTGCTGGAAGATGATGTCAGGAGGATGAAGACCATAATACTCAAGGGAATCTTGTAGTTCATCCTTCAAAATTTGGAGGTAAAGGTCTCCATCCATCCTCCCATCAATCTTGGTGGCGTATCCAACACCCTCCCAAGTCATACAGCCCCACATCATGAGAGAACCTCCTCCAAACTTCAGAGTCCCCTCCACTAGCCTATCATTCAGCTTCTCCCCTGGCTTTTTCCAAACCCATTTGCGACCATCTGAGCCCAGGCGGTTGATTTTAGTCTCATCAGACCATACCACCCTCTTCCAGTCCTCCAGAGTCCAATCCTTGTGAGCATAGGCAAAATCAAGTCTTGCCTTGCGATGCTTGGCAGAGAGGATAGGACGTTTACGCTTGACCACAGCCTTCATACCAGTCTTCTTTAGGTGCTGCCAGACAGTGTTTGGGTGGAGGGGCTGGTTGATGATATTGGTAAGAGTTTTGGTCACCTGGACAGCATTTTCTGCCTTGTGAGTGGAGATGAGGTGGATGGCATGGCGGACATTGGCAGGGGAAAGCTTGGATGGATGACCTCCAGTGGACTTTTGCAGGGTGGAACGCTCCTTGGAACGAAGCCTAGAGATGGTAGAGAGATGGAGGCCAGTACTAGAGGCAATAGAGGAAGCAGAGTGACCAGCATCAAGCATAGTCAGGATAGTATTCCTTTGGGTGGCAGAGATGGATCTCATGGTGGTAGAGGTTGGAAACAAAGAAGCGTGGGAACTTTTTGGAACTCAGACACATTGTTGATATGTGTATCTTTGTTTGTAGGACCAAACAACCACAATTATCCCTTCATTTGAGTGAGATTCCACCACCCCGGCCAAAAGTGAATAAACCCTTGCAATGGTGTACCTGTTTTAAAACAAGCATATCTCAACAACCACTGGACAGAATCACGTGATAAAGTGACCCCTTGGTAGCCAAGAGTCAGTACTACAATCCATCCCACTACTGCCAAGCGATATTCCCACGCCCTCCGGTGCTACACTGCACTTAGTGCAAAATAGCGAAACATTGCAAGGGTTTTTTCACTCACTGTATGGCCCAACCTCCGCACCAATGTCAAGAAGTACATCAGTTCTTGCACTGCCTGTGGTCACAGCAAGGCTCAGCATCACCGCCCATATGGCCTTCTGAAGCAACTCCCCATCCCCAAAAGGCCATGGAACTCCATCTCAATGGACTTCATTGAACATCTTCCCACCTCCGATGGCTACTCTGCCATCCTCGTTGTCATGGACTGACTGCCCAAGCAAGCAGTATTCATCCCAACACACAACTCCATCACCTCTGCTGACCTTGCCAAGCTCTTCCTCACCCATGTCTTCTCCAAGCATGGAGTACCCACTCATGTCACCTCTGATCGATGCCCTGAGTTCATGTCCCACTTCTTCTGCTCCCTAGGTAAGGCCTTGAATATGCACCTTCACTTCACTTTGGGCTACCACCCTGAAGGTGATGGCCAAACCAAGTGCACAAACCAAACCCTCGAGCAATATCTCCATGTCTACTGCAACTACCAGCAAGACAATTGGGCTGAACTACTACCCCTGGCTGAATTTGCATTTAACAATGCACCTAGTGCCACTACTGGAGTCTCACCCTTCTTTGCTAACAAGGGCTACCATCCCAACCTGTCAGTTACCGCTGACCATGACTTCACTTCCACCAGAGCCCATGACTACATTATGGACCTCTCTGCCCTCCATGACTTCCTCCGCTCCAAAATGGCCACAGCACAGCAGTGCTACCAGGGTCCTGCCAATGCTAAGCACCTACCTCCACCTGAATTCAATGTTGGCAACCAAGCCTTTGTGAAGGCCAAGTACTTCCACTCCACTCAGCCATCCAATAAACTCACTGAAAAGTACTTAGGCCCCTTCAACATCATTGCCCGACCCAGTATGCACTCAGTCACCTTAAAGCTCCCTGACAGCATGTGTTCGGTACACCCAGTGTTCCACATATCACATTTAGAACCTGGGTATGAAGGTACTGATGAAGAAACTTTGTGGCTGTTAGCCACTGAACTGGAAAATGCCACCAAACTTGTTGCCACCTTCCATGACCGATACCCACACAAGCCAGGCCCATATACACCCTTGACATGACCACCTGACAGCACTGACTCCCTCTGCTACATCTCCAATCACTTTCTGACCTGTCTGAACTTTCCCCAATCACTGTCAACAACCCACTGCTACTTGTCCACCTCATTTCAACCTTTCCCTGTTCTCCTCCAAGTCCCTTCCAGTACTTACATTTCACTTTTTTCCAAAATGAACACAAGTCTAAGTTTTTAGTTACTGTATGCTATTTACAAGGACAAGACACACAACAACAAATATATATATATATATATATTTTCTCTACTACACCCTACTCTTGCATATCCTCTTCACCCTCTGCATCCTTGATACCCTCACTCTCACTCTCCTTGGGCTCTTCCACTACTTCTGACTCACTCTGTTCAACACCTGACCAACTCCCCCTGGCACCTGCCTCAACTCTGCCTGTGACCGCCCCAACCCAACCTACTGGGGGCCATGGTGGGGTTGCCATCATGTGCCTCAGGTAGGCCTGCACAGCAAGAGCTTGTAGCTCCATCGCCACCACCTGTCTCCCTTGAACCACAAGCATCCACTTGTCATACAACCTCTCTGGCACCCCCTGACCTGACCCACCTGACTCTGACACTTCCCCAACCAGGCATGAACAGACCACCTTGAGTTGAGGTACCACTGGTGCTGGTACCTCCTCTATTTTGTTGTCATTGTCATCATCTTCATCACCAGTCCAACCCTTCTTCCTCCCACTACCCTGCAAACCCCCTGTCCTGGCCCACTTCCTGGACCCACCTGTTGCCCCCTTGTTATCCTCTGTTGTGGCCCAGCTACACTTCTTCTTTCTCTTCCTACATGGGCCACATGACCAACCACCAGCCATCACTTGACAGTTGCCTGCCTCACCTCACTGTCAGCATCCAACACACAGTGGCCTGGTCATGACCATGGGGGTCGCCACCATCATCCCAATCTGGGCCCCAGTCGTCAAACTGAACACTGGGGTCAGCTGGGGTCTGTGAGGGTCATCAGTTGGCCAGTCTTCAGGTGCAAGTACTACTCACCTGCCCACTGACAAGGTCCAACTCTGGGCTCACAACTCACCCACTCGACCCTTGTCCTTTGCAACACTTTGCTGCATAGCCTCTGCCTCTGCAGCTGCCACCCATCACACTGCTTCTACCTTCTTGTGCTCCTCATGCTCCTCATGATCCCACTTTTCTTGCTCCTTGTGCTCTTGACGCTCCCTTTCCAACCAGGCCTCCTCTGCCCTCTGCTGACGAGCCTCAGCCCATCTCTCCTTCCATATGGCCTCCTGCCTACCCTTTTCGGCCTCTTTGGCCTGCTTGGTTCCCTCTGAATCACTCATGTGGACCTCAAGGTCCTCATCAGGGACTTGAGCCCAGTCCTGGATGGGCACATCAGCATCTTGTCAGCTTGTACTTTGTCACTGCCTGGACATGGTGAGAGAGTGAAGGAAAGATGGAGGAAAAAACTTTAACAGTCAAGAGACATCCTTTATGTGGCCCATTCATTCTCCAACACAACCCCATTGTGGCAGTCATTTCTGCCTCATGGCCTGTAGCTGATTACAAAATCAAACCTTGTGTTGCTCTGGCCCCACCACCTTATGGCCTTCAGGGGCTCAGGCCTTAAGGGGGGGATACTGTCATGACCATGCTCCTGTTCTAACCTGACCCACGTCACCACTGACCATCCAACCCTTGTGGGCCTTCCCCTCCTGCCACCAGCCCTTCTCTGCTCTGCTCTGACACCACCCACTCACCCTAACACTTGTCCAATACATTTCTGTCTGGTTCACTGTCGGACTCCATTGGTACCTGTCAGCATCAGTCGGCACCACCACATGACCACATAGGGGTCAACTTCCTTTCAGATCGATGGTCCGGCCTAGGCATGGCACAGGGTCACTTCCTCTTTAGGCTTTCAGCCTATCATCTG
This sequence comes from Pisolithus sp. B1, assembly GCA_024663435.1. Classification (NCBI taxonomy): domain Eukaryota; kingdom Fungi; phylum Basidiomycota; class Agaricomycetes; order Boletales; family Pisolithaceae; genus Pisolithus; species Pisolithus sp. B1. Next base: position 13,230 of record JANFAA010000136.1, on the reverse strand, counting down.
ATTGGCTGTCAGTGAGCACTCCAAAGACACTCCATTCTGCACTATTCCTTTTAGATACTTTTTCTTTGTCCCATCCCTCACCTCCGTCTTCTGTGCTCATACCCCAACTGAAGTTTTCTGACATTTCTGTCCCTTGAAATTTTACTGTACTCTGTATGTTAGTTTTGTTGTTCCAATACTGTACCACCTCAATGGCATGACCACTGTATATAAGCCTGCTGCACTCAGCAGTGTCTCTTCAGTACAAATATCAACTTAGTTCCCTCCTCTGTGGTCTTTGACTGGCCTTCTCCTCTGTTGTTGGCTTAATACCAACTCTTCTCTATCTCTGAAATCTGAGGGCTGGGCTTGTACAAGGGGGCAGCGCACAAGCTGAACCTGATGCCCTCTCCCGAACCTCTGTCACAGCTGTTGGCCACCCTTCGGCCATTGTCACTCTTCGTTGGTACATGTCGACCAATTGTTGGCCAACCTCTGGACACATCCCCCAGCCTCTGTGAGCATCAGAGATTGTCAGAGTAGGTCCGAACTTGACAGTGGGAATGCAGCTGAGGCAACAGGTGGTATGGGTATGGCCACACTTTGCATGCATCAGCAAAACCCTGGGTTTGGTATAGAGGCACATGTTGGAGATTGGCAGTTTTACCTTCGAGTTGACAGTGCACAGCCTTACATAATTGTACTCGTACATAGGTTGATTCTTTTTTCCGAGTCACACCTCAGACTGTCTCTTTCGAGTCTGAGTCTCCCTCTCATAGATCCAGTTATCCTCACCTCAAAAGGTTATGAGCCCCGAGCTCTAACTTAAACACAACTCGAATATACGTGGTACCACTACTAGTCACAAGAAATGTCATTGACACCCATTCCTTCAGTCTCAACGACAGGTCCAATGGGATCTAAGAAGACTGGACCATCTGCAAGCACAAGTGCATCAGCATCTGGAAGTGCCAAGTATACACAAGGCTCCAGCAGACTATATGACATAGCTGCTCTCGCAGACGATGGTTCAAATTATCAGATGTGGAAGTTTCGAATGCAAAAAGTCTTGGATGTTCGAGGTCTCTGGAACATAGTTGCTGGCACGGAGGTAAAACCTCCGAATGCAAACTCTCATCCTGACGAATATGAGGAATGGCTAAACCGTGATAGAGAGGCAAGCGCTCAAATAACCCTTACCCTGAAAGACAAACCTCTCAGTGGTGTCATGTATGCCACATCGGCAGTGGACACCTGGTCAAAGCTAAGTGAGCAGTACGAAGGGAAAGGGAAACAGAGCATAGCCTACCTTATTGGCGAACTGTTTCATGGGACTCTCACTGATGATCAACCTATGGAGACCCAGTTGAACTCCATGCGTCAAAAAGCCCACATCCTCTCGTCTCTCGGACAACCACTCGACGACTCCCTAGTGGCCATAGCAATGGTCATTTCTCTCCCACAGTCCTACTCTACTCTTCGAACAATCCTCATGTCATCTAATGACAAGCTCACAGCCGAGACTGTCATAGCCCAAGTTCTCATCGAAGAAAAATCTCGACAAACTTCGAAGTCACACTCTGCTCTTGCTGCAAAACTAAACACAAGCAAGAAGTCTAAGTCTGCTGACAAGAAGAAGAAAAAGTGCACCTACAAACCTTGTGGCAAGACGGGTCATGTCAAAAGCGACTGTTTCAAGAAGAAGGCAGATGAGGCTGTGAAGGGGACAGGCCAGTCCTCCTCGCAAGCTGACAAGGACAAGCCAAAGGAGAAAGCAGAATTGTCAGCTAAGATCGTGCAAGTAGATGCAGGAGAGGACTCACCCCTTCAACTCTTTATGGCAAACTCGAGCCTGAATCCAAATTCAAGTGAATGGATAGTCGACTCAGGAGCTTCAGCACATATGTGCTGTCAGCGTGCATGGTTTGTTTCATTCCAGAAACTGAACCCACCACAACCGGTCATAATAGGTGACGGAAGGTCCATACTTGCCACTGGAAAAGGCAGAGTCGAGGTCTCTATGCAGCTCTCGAATGGCACAGCAAGCTCCACTATTCTGTGCGATGTCTACTATGTCCTGGATCTCGACACCAATCTAGTGTCGGTATCTGCTCTAGCCTCCAAGGGCCTTCATGTTACCTTCAAAGATAGGTCATGCACAGTTCGTGCAGGTGACCGAGTAGTGGCTATAGCCTACAAGCATAAAGCCCTGTACATCCTTGAAGCAAACACAACATCTGGAACCCATTCTGCATATGTGGTCAGCTGTCCGAATGCCCTCGACCCCACTCAACCATTGATGGCACTCACCTCTCGTTCATCCACATCCAAAGCCTCATTGACTACCTGGCACCGATGTCTAGGGCATGTGAATATCAAAAGCATACTAAAGCTAGAAGAAAAGGACATGGTAGCTGGTATGGAAGTGACAGGATCGAAGGAATGAAGCTCGTCAGCCTGCAGTGCCTGTCTAAAAGGGAAACAACATCGAGAGCCAATCACATCAAAGTCAGATGTGCAGAACCCCTCCATACTGCATAGGACTTACTCAGACGTCTGTGGACCTATGGAGACGACGGCTCGAACAGGACATCGATACTTTGTCACATTCATTGATGGACACTCCCACCATCTGGTAGTTTGGTTGGTTAAAACCAAAGATGAAGTCCTCGGACTCACCAAGGAATACTTCGCTCGTGCAGAAGCTCAAACTGGACACAAGGCAAATTTTTTGCATAGTGATGGCGGTGGTGAATATGGCTTGAAAGACTTCGAAACCTATCTCAAGTCAAAGGGGATTCACCATGAAAAAACTAATGCCTACACACCTCAGGAAAACGGTGTAGCTGAATGCATGAACCATACACTGGTTGAGTGTGCACACGCCATGCTAAACGACGCCAGCCTACCCAACAAGTATTGGGGAGATGCAATCCTACATGCCGCACATATAATAAATCGCCTTCCTACAAGAGCACTTGACTTGAATACTACCCCACACGAAGCCTACACTGGGAACAAACCCTCTCTTTCCCACCTTCGAATTTTCGGCTGCACAGCACATGCCCATATCCCTGAGGAAAAACGTCAGAAACTTGGAGTTAAGTCCCTCGAGTGCACCTACCTTGGATTCTTGGAGAGTAAAAAGACCTATGTATGTGTGCATTGACCCACTGGAAGGATAATCAAGACGAGGGATGTCGTCTTCGATGAAGGCGAAGGGGGAGAACAATCTCGTGTCCAAATCGGTCTAGTAACCAAGGAGACGAAGGCATTAACACCCAAAGTGAACACCCATACCCCTCGAGAGAAAACCCACCTGCGAGTCGAGATCGAGGAGTCTGATGACTCTAGAAACAGCTTGGATGTCGCAGATAATGAGCCTGGGGGCTGGGACATGCCAAACGAATCAATCAAGGGAGCAACAAGCTCACCAATGACTGAGGACGAAGCTCAATCAATGCCCAAGCCTGCTGAAGCTGTAAAAGCTGAAAGCATGTATAGTAGATCAAACCGTGTGCAGAAAAGAGAATCCATGCACCTAGAACGCTCTCGTCGAGCTCCTTGATCGAACGCCCGACCTTTTGAAACCTTACCTGGACCTCCAGGCCCTTATCCAAATCCCATCCCCCCACCAGCCTTATGAAGGTCCTCACGAGCTAAACGCCAACCTGTGCGAGATGATGATCAGCGATTCTTTGTAAATGCGTACCAAAGAGAGACCTTACCTGTCTCGAAGGTCATGGAGGGGAGAGACATAGTGAGTGCGGCTGAAGATGCGGCTGTAGAGGGTGTGGATGCGGCGAGGCAAAGTGGTGATGAAGTCAGTCAACAACAACAAACACAATCCGCTTACCAAGCAAGCACGTCCTGCAACAACAAACCAACAACCTTCGCTGAGGCTATGAGGCGCCCCAACAGTGATCAATGGTACACTGCAATGGCTGAGGAGCTGAAAACATTTGTAGACATCGGTCTGTATGAGGAGGTAGCATGCCCACCCGGCCACAAAGTCATAGACTCGAAATGGGTCTACAAGGTCAAACGAGGACCAACCGGAGAGATCGAGAGATACAAGGCTCGTCTCGTAGTGAAGGGGTTCACACAGGTGTACGGTGTCGACTACACTGATACGTTTGCACCCGTAGCTAAGTTTTCAACCATTCGCATCCTTCTGGCACTAGCTGTGAAGCACAACTTCGAGATACATCAAATGGATGTGAAGTCTGCTTTCCTGAATGGAAAACTGGAGGAAGAAATCTATCTTCGACCTCCCCCTGGCTTCAGAAGCTCGGACAACACTGTCTGGCAGCTTCACCATGCTCTCTACAGATTGAAGCAAGCTCCGAAATCATGGTACACTCGCCTACGAGATGTATTCGAATCTCTCGGGTTCACTCGTAGCAATGCTGACCATAGTCTATTCTTCAAAGTCGAGGATGGTATCCTAATCATCATCGCTGTGTATGTGGATGACAAACTCATCCTTTCGAAGAGCCGTGAGGCTATCGAGCGCCTGAAGAAGAACTTAGCAGCCAAGTATTTGCTCACTGATCTAGGTGAAGCCCGATGGATCTTAGGGATAGAAATCATTCGTGATCGAGCGAAGGGGACTATAGAACTGTCCCAGAAATGCTATATAGAAATTATCCTCGAACGAATGGGGATGCAGGATGGTCAATCAGTTGCCATCCCCATCGAGCAGAATCTGAAGCTCGAAAAGTTGGCCGCACCCGAGTGTGACCTCGAACTCTATCAGAGTGGTCTCGGAGCACTGATGTATGCTATGTTAGCGACTCGACCTGACATTGCATATGCAGTGGGCGTCTTAAGTCGACATGCATCATCTCCTGGTGACTCTCACCTATCTTCGTTAAAGCGAGTCTACCGATACCTCCGCAAGACTGCCAAGACACATCTCGTGTACTCTAGGGAAATCAAAGGCCCACTCGAAGGATACACTGACACTGATTGGGCTGCAGACATAAATGACCAAAGGTCAGTCACCAGATACGTGTTCATACTATCTGGTGGGGCTGTCTGTTGGTCTTCGAAGAAGCAGATGTCCGTAGCACTTTCAAGTACCGAAGCCGAGTACATGTCTGTCTCGGCTGCCTCCAAAGAAGTTATCTGGATCCGCACATTACTTCGTGAGCTCGACACAACCAAAACCTCGCTTCCCACTCCCCTACGTGTCGACAATCAATCTGCTATAGCTTTGACAAGCAATGCCATGTTTCATGATCGTACGAAACACATCACTATTCGTCATCATTTCATTCATGAGAAAGTCGAGGAAGGGGAAGTCACAGTTGAGTATGTGCCTACCACAGAACAGGTTGTGGACATTCTCACCAAGGGCCTCTCATGTGAGAAGCACCTTTTGTTTTCTACTGGTATGGGACTTATTTTCTAAGGCTAGTCACACTGAGTGGGCGTGTTGGAGATTGGCAGTTTTACCTTCGAGTTGACAGTGCACAGCCTTACATAATTGTACTCGTACATAGGTTGATTCTTTTTTCCGAGTCACACCTCAGACTGTCTCTTTCGAGTCTGAGGTGATTATTCTTTTCTTTTTTGTGTTCCTACACTATTTACTGATAGCTTGTAGTCTCCCTCTCATAGGTTAGACTACCATAATATAGACTGTCTCTTCCGAGTCTGAGTCTCCCTCTCATAGATCCAGTTATCCTCACCTCAAAAGCACAGACCCACAGATGGTACAGATTTTCCACAGACCAAGTACAGACCCCTATAGACCCTACAGACTTTACAGACCTACAGACACCACAGATGTAAACTTTGATTTGCCCATATCTCATCCAAAAATAAACATATTGATGAGATAATCATACTGACATGATCATGACATCATGCACTACAACTTTCATTATGACATCATAACTGTACAGCCACTTTTTTATTTTTGCAAACCAGGACTCTACAAGAACTTTGCAAATATCTCACCCAAAAAAGGAGATATTACTAAGGTAAAAATATTCCCATGGTCCTGTGATCATAGGTTACAACTTTCATTAAGGTGGAGTTTGAATCTGAGTTTGAAATTTGTAGAGGTGTGCCACACAACCCACATAGCTGGCTTCAAAAGTTGCTGAGGTAAGCAGAAAAGGATATTTAAACCCAGCTCACTCCCACACCACATCTCTTTCCACTACCACCACCATCCCTCTTCCTCACCATCATCTTCATTGTTGTCCCTCCCTCACCACCCTCCTTTGCTACCACCACCCTTATGGTGGGTACCCTCTCCCTACTAATAGTAACAAGTGACCACTTAGTATAGATAGATATGTATATCCTTGTACCTTGACATGTAATTTAGGTAGCTTATGATAATATGATTCAATTATTGGTCAACTACAACATACAGTGACTCAAAAAACTGTCTGGATGTTGCCACTTTTTCAAAGAATTGCTTATAACTCAGTCCCCATTTGGCTATAAATCATGAAAAAATAGGGGTGGATAGCCAGTGGTCATGTGATCATGTGTGCCCAATATGGTTATGGTCATGTGACTTGATACTGTACAATTAATTCAACATTGACCACTACTCATCTGGACAGTTTTTTTGCAGGGTATCCAAGTGACAATAAGTAGGATATATCTAGTACTTTGTGTAACCACCCTTGGCCTTGAGCACTGCTGCAACCCTCCTAGGCATACTATTGATCAAATTAAGGCAAACCTCCCTTGGAATTTTCCTTCATTCCTCTTCAATCCTCTTCCTGTCATGCACTGTTTCCATCTTTTCCCTTTACAGACAGCTTACTGTATGATTCCTTGCCAAGCATTCCCGCCATCCCCTATCCCGTGCCTTAGTGCGTCTCACATTACACCTCTGCCCACCTTAGGGGCAAGTGTATGGACTCTACATATATGACGGCTGTCTGCTTATGTACACTTTCCTTTTCTGTTTTACCTTTACACTTCTTGCTTACCAGATCCCAATGGGATCTGGGAGCTTCCTTTGCTGATGGGTTTTCTTTCCTGTGCATGTGACTTCGTCGCATTGTGCAGAAGAGCCCCTGTTTGCCTCTGGCAAACAGTCTGTCATCAATAGTCATTATGACTTGATGCACAGAGGCTCTTTGTTTGCAACCCTGTCTTGTTTGTCCTCTACGCATGTATAGGCATTAGTAGCTATGTAATCTGACCGCCTGTGGGGTATATAAACCCCTCAGATGCGTCTCGGATTCCTTGTATGTTTGCTACCAAGTTACCTGCCTAGCAAGGTTGGGCTTGCTCCCTATAAACTCCTTTGCTTCTCTCATATCTCTCTGGCGTTGCTCTGCCATTGTGGTGGTACTGGGCTAGAACCCTATACTGCTTAAATCTCGGTACAACTTATCCCATGAAGATACAAGGCAGTAATTAAGGCTGTCCCTGTTGTCTATATCTCCACATCACTGTCGACATATCTGCAAGAGATCTGCCTCAAGCCAAGGCTCATCTATTGCCTGCCTATTGGTCTACTCAGTCAGAAGGCTGACAGTGCATGTCGGGTCATTGCCTTGAACAAGCAACAGTGATCCACACCACACGACACTTCCACAGCTCCTCTATGCTCTTAGGGGGTACTGGGTAGGTTCCCAACCTTTTCTTCAGGTCATGCCAGAGATGTTCAATGGGGTTGAGGTCTGGTGACTGTGCAGGCCAGTCAAGAAGCTCAACACCATGATCTTTGAACCATTTCTTGGCCAATTTGGAGGTATGCTTGGGATCTCCATCTTGTTGAAAGATGAAGTTGTTGACATCCATCCCATGTTCCTCCACAGATTGGAACAGATGGTCCTCCATAATTTTGGTGTAGAGTGCTGCATCCATCCTCCCATTGATCCTGCACATTTGGCCTACTCCATGCACTGTCATGCACCCCCAAATCATCAAACTCCCTCCACCAAACTTGACAGTGCCTTGGACATGTTGATTTTTAAGGGGGGATCCTGGTTTCTTCCACACCCAAAGCCTCCCATCTGACCCCAGGCAATTAATTTTGGTCTCACCAGACCAAACAACCCCTGCCCAGTCTTCTTCAGTCCAGTGTTGGTACTTCTGTGCAAATGCATAGTGCTGTCATACATGTCGAGGTTGAAGCAGAGGCTTTTTGGCTTTGACAGCAGCCTTCAGGTTCTCCTTCTTCAAGTGATTCCTGATGGTTTGGGTGCTGACACCAAGCCCAGAGATTTTCTTGAGCTGAGTGGCAGTATCTGCTTGCCCAGAGGTGATTAGGTGAGCCATGTGATGACAATCATGAGCTGTAAGCTTAGAGGGACAGCCTCCAGCATTGGTTGGAAGGGGTGAAAGGGCCTTGGAATGTATTTCTGAGACAGTAGAATGACCAATATGAAGTTTGGAAGCAATTTGATGAGAAGACTGGCCATCCTGAAGCATGGACAGCACAGCCAGATGAGTATCAGAGGGGATGGCCTTCATGGGGAATGGGGAGCATAATGGGCAGTAGTTTGACCTAATTTATGTATAATCATACTAAGGTTATATTAATTTGTTGAAATTCAGCACAGCCACTGAATAATTCAGCATAGCCACAGCCATACTTAAAGTTATGATCACCTGCAAAAAAACTGTCCAGATGAGTAGTGGTCAATGTTGAATTAATTGTACAGTATCAAGTTACATGACCATAACCATATTTGGCACACATGATCACATGACCATTGGCTATCCACCCCTATTTCTTCATGATTTATAGCCAAAGGGGACTGAGTTATAAGCAATTCTTTGAAAAAGTGGCAAACATCCAGACAGTTTTTTGACTCACTGTATGTGAGTGGTGAGAATCTGTAGTACTGAAACAATCTGGGGTAGGGTCTGTACAGATATGGATATGTGTACAGAGTCTGTACAGGGGGACCTGTCTGTGGGTCTGTGGTCTGTACAGGTCTGTATAGAGGGGGGGGTTTGCTGATGTGGCCACCATTCTGTCAATTCATGGGGCAGGTGGGCAAGCAGGTGGGGTGGGGATGGTCACATTGTGCATGGCTACCATTCTATCCATTTGAGGTGTGGGGGTGCCAGCTGGTGGTGTGGGGATGGTTGCTCTGCACATTGCCTCCATTCTGTCCATGTCAGGTGTGCTTGCAGTACCAGGGGGTGTGGGGATCATCACATTGTGCATGGCTGCCATTCGATCAACACTGCCTCCCCCACAGGGTATGGGTATGGTCACTGGCTGCAATGTCTGAGATTGATCCACACTGGTGCTAGCCTCCATACTGGGGCAGTGGGTCACCTCTGATCTGCTCTCTGAACTTGAAGTGCCATCGTCTGCAGGTGAAACTGAGTTAGGCCTTGATTATTTCTGAGGGGAGATGGTGTTGGAATATAAACTGCCCCCTGAGTAGTACATACCTTAGGTGCGAAGGTTTGTTGCTTACATAAGTGAAAAAGTGGACATACAGTAGAGTAAATTTTCTCCCAGCCTCCTCAGTAGCTCATGGTTACTGAGGAGTAAGTCACCTTTCATGTTTAGCCTTACATTTACTGACTACCTGTAGAGTAATTATCTGACAGGTACATACCAATATAGTAGCTTGTCGTTACTGAGGAAGTAATTATCTGACAGATGGGTACAATATTGACTATCCACAGTTAGGATGTGTAAAGGAAGGAATATTTATCTCCCACCTTGACAGTAGAATGAACTCTCCACTGCTGTTGTTCAGACATGTTGGATTGTTGGTAGAAAATTGGTGTATTACTATACAATGTGCCTCTTGGCAAAGATGTTGAAATGTTGATGTTCCAACTAGTGTTGCCACAGTCTGGTTTGGAGGCCTGAATTGTTGGGGATTGAGCAGCTTAGTCAGCAAAAACTGTACCCATGATTGTAGCCCCATATTCAAAATCCCCAAATAAAAAAGAATCATATTAATATCTAGTAAAACAGATGAGCTATAGCCAATGGCTTGAGGCAGTTCATTGAACCATAGCAACACTAGGTTGGGTCAATGGTGAAATTATTGAGACCTTGTGGTCCACTCTGAATGTAGTGTCTGCATCAACTTGTGGTATGACACCACCACATTGTCAGGAACTATTGGACTTCCAAATGAATGACTCAAATTTCATGAAAATGATTTGCATGAGTATGTTTGGGATGGATGGCAATCACAGATTGGCTGATGCATTTGCAGTTTCCAGCTTATCACAGAAGCTAAAGGTAGCTCGGGTGGCAGTGTCATTGGCTTGAGAAGCATTTGAAAGGTTGAATGACACAGTACCATCATCCCAGCAGGAGAACTGGTGGAGGGAAGAGGAGGCTGCTCTTGTCATGACTGTGCCTCTGTTCTAACCCAACCCATGTCACCACTGACCATCTGACCCTTGTGGGCCTTCCCCTCATGCCACTGTCCCTTCTCCACCCCACTCTGACCCTGCCTGCTCACCCTAACACTCATCCAACATGTTTCCGTCTGGGTCACTGTTGGACTCTGTTGGTACCTGTCAGCATCGGTTGGCATCACCATGTGACCACATAGGGGTCAACTTCCTTTTGGGTTGATGGTCTGGTCTAGGCACAGCACAGCTACTGCACCACATGGAATGGCGCAGGGTCACTTCCACTTTAGGCTTTTGACCTGTCTCTTGATTGGGCCAATTGGCTATTGGTGAGCACTCCAAAGTCACTCTGTTCTGTACCTTTCCTTTTAGATACTTTTTCTTTATCCTGTCCCTCACCTCCATTGTCTGCACTTGTACTCTGACTGAAGTTTTTTGACATCTCTGTCCCTTGAAATTTTACTGTACTCCATATGTTAGTTCCAACATTCCAATACCATACCACCTTGATGGCACATGTACCATATATAAGCCCACCACACTCAGCAGTGTTCCCTCAGTATGAATATCATCTTAGTTCTCCTCCTCTGCAGTCTTCAACTGGCCCCTCTGTCATCTGTCAGAGTAGGCCTGGACTTAACAGCTCTACAGGACCATTTCCATGACCCATCTGTGATGGATATTTTTGAAATCCAATTGATGAAGGGTAAGATTATTTCAAACTGATCATCATATATAGTACCTAACCATGGTTCAGCTCCAACAGTACATGGGGTAGAACTCATTTACTGCAGACCTCAACCTCCAACAGTATGCACCATGGAGCCACTAGTTGGCTGACTCGTGGCCTGGTAATTGAAGAGGCAGAAATCACATTGGACATCAGTCAGAAGGCAATTGGACCAAATCCCTCTGACCTCAAGTGGCTTGTGATAGCTTGCCATGAAGATACAGTGAGTGAAAAAACGTGTGCAATGTTTGGCTGTTTTGTACTAAGTCCAGTGTAGCGCCATGAGGCGTGGGAATCATGCTTAGCCTTGGTGAGGTGGGTGGTAGTACTCGCTCTTGGCTACAAAATGGTCCCAGGGTCATGTGATTTGGTGCAGTAGTCATTGAGATATGTCCATTATAAAACAGCTACACCATTGCACACGTTTATTCACTTTTGGGCTGGAAGTAAAATCTGAGTCAAATGAAGAGATAATTGTGGTTGTTTGGTCCTACAAACAAAGATACACATATAAACATTGTGTCTGAGTTTGAACAAGTTCACACGCTTCTTTATTTCCAACCTTTACCACCATGAGATCCATCTCCTCCACCCAAAGGAATACTATCCTCACTATGCTTGATTCTGGTCATTCTCCTTCCTCTATTGCCTCCAGTACTGGCCTACATCGCTCTACCATCTCTAGACTTCGTTCCAAGGAGCGTTCCAGCCTGCAGAAGTCCACTGGAGGTCGTCCATCCAAGCTTTCCCCTGCTAATGTCCGCCATGCCATCCACCTCATCTCAACTCAGAAGGCAGACAATGCTGTGCAGGTGACCAAAACTCTCACCAATGTCATCAACCAGCCCCTCCACCCAAATACTGTTCGCCAGCACCTGAAGAAGACTGGTATGAAGGCTGTGGTAAAGCGAAAACGACCTATCCTCTCTGCCAAGCATCGCAAGGCAAGGTTGGACTTTGCCTATGCCCATAAAGATTGGACTTTGGAGGACTGGAAGAGGGTGGTATGGTCTGATGAGACTAAAATTAATCACCTGGGGTCAGATGGGCGCAAATGGGCATGGAAAAAGCCAGGGGAGAAGCTGAATGATAGGCTAGTAGAGGGGACACTGAAGTTTGGAGGAGGGTCTCTCATGATGTGGGGCTGTATGACCTGGGAGGGTGTTGGGTATGGCACCAAGATTGATGGTAGGATGGATGGAGAACCTCTACCTCCAAAATTTTGAAGGATGAACTACAAGATTCCCTTGAGTATTATGGTCTCCATCCTCCTGACATCATCCTTCCAGCAGGACAATGACCCCAAGCACACCTGCAAAACAGGTCAAGGAGTGGCTAGAGGAGCAGGATTTTAGGACTATGGTATGGCCTGCACAGTCCCCTGACCTCAACCCCATAGAACATGCCTGGGGTTACCTCAAGAGGAGGCTTGCAGAGTATGAGCATCCTCCCAAGGGAATACTGGAGTTGTGGGAGAGGGACTCAGGTGGAGTGGAACAATATACCAGCTGAAGAGTGTCAGAAGTTGATTGAAAGCATGCCTAGGAGGGTGGAGGCAGTGATTAAAAGCAAAGGAGGCTATACCAAGTACTGATATTCCCCAAATACCCCTCACTTTTCAAAAGTGAATAAACGTGTGCAATGGTGTAGCTGTTTTATAATGGACATATTCAATGACTACTGCCACCAAATCACGTGACCCTGGGGACCATTTTGTAGCCAAGAGCGAGTACTACCACCCACCTCACCAAGGCTAAGCATGGATCCAACGCCTCATGGCGCTACAAACGGACATTAGTACAAAACAGCCAACATTGCACACGTTTTTTCACTCACTGTAGAGTGGCAGCAGAGTGGATGACATTTATCATGGATGGAAGAATTTACTTGCAGATGGACACTACCTTGGATGACAGTGAAGAATCTGACAGAAGTCATGAGGTGGCCTCCAAAAATATTGGTGGATGACAACATATTTTCCAAGACAGCAACAGCAATTGCAGTGCAGATGATATACTGGACACAGACACATTTGTGGAACAGACCACATCATCCTTACCACTACCATCCAATCTGGGCACTGATAGATGCTGTGACATTGGTGTGCATCAACTAGCAGAAATGGAGCTGGAGCTGTGCATTGCACAAGCAAATGATGTGTTGCATGGCCTACATCTTTCATTGGCAGACAAAGTGGT
>JANFAA010000135.1:0-65763 GCA_024663435.1 Pisolithus sp. B1 | reverse complement strand
CTTGATCTGTTCGAAAGAAAGGAGGCCATGCAAAGTGCACTTGTGTCGGCACAGAAGGTGGTAGTAACACGTTGTAGGCCCGTTTTTCAGTTACGTGTCGTTCTATCCAACTTCAGCTTCGACCATGAACGTTTAAACAGTCGTTTGAATATCACTGAGGCAAGCCTCGACGTACCATGACTCGCTGTCTCGATCTATACACTAGCCCCGCTCTTACATCATAACTTCATGCGAGGTCTGCTTATCGTGAATTCCCGTCTCCACGGAACTCTGATAAAATCGCCGAGCGTATCATTACTGTTGCCACGTGTAAAAGCTGAAGACGTCTCGTCATTTGACACGACGCTCAATGACGCCTGTTGAAAAGAGATCGCTAGCGCCGTGCTTACAGCCGGAGGTACAAGAGCATGGTGGAATTCTCACAATCTGGAGTCCCCGCGCAAAGATGCAATCCTCGATGACATTCCTTCTCTTTCCTTTGCTGCATACGTGCGAGCGCAGTGTACGACATGCCCGGAGACGGTGGATGGCCAGACATTCACTAACGCGTGCACCTGGGAAAACCAAAACACTTGCCAGTGAGTTGCTAGTCCATTACACACAACCATGCACTCAAGTGGGGTTACTGACACGTAGCTTTGTTCAGCTATAGTGGGGATACATTTTAGGATACGGGCCCATACTGCACTTACTACGTGCGTGCACGACCGCAGTCCATTTTGTTACTGCATAACATCCGAAAACGAGAATGACAGACGACTGGAGAATTTGTGGGTTTCTGCGACTACGATAACAGTTTCGGCGAGTGCCCAACCAACGCGGCTACAACCTATGAAAACTGCAACACTTGCCCACCTGATTGAGAAAGTTTGCGCAAGGGTTCGGCCTCGCGTCGAAGCTTGAAGCTTGAAGTTGGAAGGGTCACTGGTTGTACTTGCGTAGAGTCCTTGTTGTAGCCAAACACAGCCATACAAAGTACGTCCCCGCTGGCACTGTCAGTGCTGTCGAATCAATTCTTCAAGCTCTCAGCACCTGAGCTTAAGCACCAAGGGCCGTGAGCATGGCATGGTATGCTGCGTCGTCGAGCCGTCGATTTTGTGAACCATGTACAGCTCACATTGCGATTCAGTTCAAAACAATTGGAGGACACCAAGGCATGCTACGACAAGCTGATTTCACGTGGTTACAGGGTGAAAAACATAGGCATGCAACAATCTTCTTACATGAGATTGATTGATTTAATCGCCTCGCACAGGGGCCCAGCATCGGTGGCTTACAACCATATGGTCAAAACGATCTAAGTCTGCCTCGACCGTCACGCATCTTGTAAGCCATGGCACGCACCATTTATTGTGTCACCGTGGCTTTGACCTGTTGTACTTTTGCTAGTGGATAGTGGTACATGCAACGGGTGGACGATATGAAAGCTACGCAGTGGTCCTTCAACATCCATAGCCCTTGTACGGATATCTCAATCCGTTGGGCATGTGTTGCAAGTTATCAAGGTCGTGCCCATATCGAGCGGGCAACTGCTGAAACTGTTACTGTAATCACAGACACCCAAGTAGGGCCCGCTGGTCTGTCATACTTGTTATTAAACGTTGTCATGCACAGGAAACGGATCGAGGTCGCGCACGCACGTAATAAGCACAGTATGGGCCCGTATTGTATTCGTCACCCCCTGTATAACTGAACAAAGCTGCGTGTCAGCAACCCCACTTGAACGCATGGCAGTATGGACAAGCAACTCACTGGCAAATGCTTTCGCCATCCCAAGCGCATACGTCAATAATTGTCTCGCCGTCCACTATACCCGCGCATGGCATACACTGGTCTGCGCGCACGTATGCAGCAAAGACAAGAAACAGGAATGTCGTGGTGAGTCGCATTTTTACGAGAAGTTTGGAGACTGTTAGGATGTCCTCATGCTTTTATGCCTCTAGCTGTGACCCTGATGCTGGTACTTTTATTTTCGAGAAGTCGGCTTCAGCTTCTGTGCACACGTGGTAACACCGTCAGAGTGCTTGGCGAACGTCAGGTACTGACAGAATCTGCCAATCATAGAAGAGTCCGAAAGACCTCACGATGTATTTATGCTGAGTTGTTCGTCCGAGAGAACAAGGAACCATGACAACTAGATCTCCCATGATGCTAGAACGAGGTACGTGCATGACGGCCACTCGCGGTATGCTGAGGCTCGCCTCAGTGATAAGCAGTCATTGAAGCTGGAGTCGAAAAGGATGATACGTAGCCCGGAACATGCACATGTATGATGAGCCGGACTACCACGCTTTGTGAGGTACTCGAGACCTGTAACACCTTAGAACCACTCCTTTTCTCTCATTCATCCGCTTTCTCGCTGCGTCGTCTCCTGCTGTACACTGAACGTATATGAGGAGGTAGATACTCTGGGTTTTGTCCTCAATCGACCTCGAACAAGATCTTTGGACAGTTCTTCCTGACCTCCTTAAGATTACCTCCGGGGTCGTCTGCCATGGTTGCTAACCAAGTTTTTCGGATTTGAGGTTGAACTGGTATGTAAGTAATATAGTAGCAGGTGGGCTGCTATTATACAACGTAACGTGTCTGCCGATACAACCCACCTGCTATACAGGCTATCCACCAAGATGCTGTGTGGAACACACTATGTAACGAAAAATCATATGCCCGAAGTTGCTGGTCTACTTTGTGCTGTACACCACTTCCGTGCGTCCCTATTAGTCAAATGGAAACTCGCCATCTCTTCCGAGCTTGGCCAGCTCAGTATCGCTAAGAAGACAGGAGGCATACGCCTGTATCGAGTCAGATTATTGCACAGTTTACAAATGGTCGGACATACCTCCAGTTCAGCTTTGCTCAGAACTACTGGGACTCGAGGAGCTGGTCGGAATGTCATGGCACGACAACGCACGACCACTGGAACGTTTTCCCCTGTCGACTCGCGAGCTTTTTCTCTAATTTGTTTAGGCGGGGTTTTCGGCAGGGACGATTTCACGGGTGATTCCAGTGATGGATTCGTGTTGTCAACACTAGCACTGTCGAGGCAGTGAGTTCGTCAACATCTGGCAGAACTATTATATAGGCCTACGGCAATTCAAATGAACGCTGCTTGCAGTCGACACCGCCGTAATCCACCTTCTCCGATTTCTTTTGTTTCTGCGATATTTTCTTTAATACATCCAGTTCGAGCTGTTCCCAGTCTCGCTCCGGAAGGGGTGGTTGTAATGCACCCATATTTGCGAGTCGATCAGCAGCCTCATTGCCCTCCAATCCGACATGCCCGCGGACATGCTTGAACTCGACGGTCTCGCCTGCCACCCGCCTCGCATGGAGCAAAGCCGAGAGGTACTTGATCAGCGCACAGTTCTTCACTGGTTGTCCACCTGCAGTGCGGAACCCGTTGGCCATCCATTTATAGATCCAGGTCGTTACACCTGAAAAAAAATACGATGAGCATTGTATTGTATGTGGTATCAAATGCCACTACATTGAATGGAGTATTGCGAATCAGTCTTGATCAACAGTTTACGTTTCAATGGTGGCGTCGTCTCCAGAATGCGTACGATGGCCTACAGTAATCAGATCATACAACGCGGAATGTCATAACATCCTCACTATGAGTTCAGCCCTGTTGTTCGTCTGGTCTCCAGGGCACCGTTCTGACAAATTTCTTGGCGAGAACTTAGCGGTTCGTAAGTCACAGGTAGATGATTGTACCGTACTTTGGATCGTTGTGACCCCACCACACGCCTATGCCAGCTATGGAGCCAACCTGGCCATTTCCTTTGCAAGCACCATCGCAATACACAACGTCGAACTCCTTGGCATCCGCATCGGGTGCAAGGGTGGACTGCAAAGCACTAGTGATGGGTTGATGTCCAGTTGATGTTAATTGAGCCTTCCCTGCCGATGCAGATGAAACGTCAAGTTTTCCCGCTGCGAATGCCTCCGCTTCTGTTCGTGTGGAGAATTTTTTGAACGCCGCACCCGGGAAATCCTTCACCTGGGCTTCGCATTCTTCCCTTGATGAATGATTCAGTTGGAGATGGTCTGTTCAGGAAGATTCCCACCAACCAAGTCAGGTATACACCGGGCTGGTGGCCCTTTCTAACTGCATAATATGCGACTTTAAACGATGCCTTTGCCGTGGTCATGGCACTGGAGAGTTACTGAGAAATGTTGCAGTGAGCAGATGGAGCACTAATCTACTGATATGCAACGTTTAAGATACGTAACAGCCGACTCGCCCAAAGGGCCATCATCAGAATAGAAATTGGTTCTCCTGGACTCTTTCGAGTTCGAGGCAAGCTGCTTGCACGTCACATCCATATCGGGAATGATTACTAATCACTCATGCACAACACACGTGACGATGGTCCTCACAAGAAGGAACCGGCGGGTGGTGTCTCAAGTCTTCATAGGACATGTATACGATCTTGCCAATACGGAGAGGGAGCGGGATTCCTCATCCAACAACATCGTTGTTAGAAGATCGGACGTTCTGAGTTGGTTGCGGGTGTATTGAAACTCCTCACGGGGATGGCACACAGACACAAACGTAACCCAATATCCGGATTAACAGAATTCACTTCGCATAATATTTACAAGCATGGCACATTGTACTAAATATTCTCGCCATCTGGACGTGCACGACGGACACGCATCGATCAGCAACCAAGCTTACCCAGGGCAGAAGGTGATCGTATACGCGGGACTCTTAGTCCCATCGCACGTCCACAAGGCCGTGCCACTCGACTCGTCGTACGCGTAGCAGTAGGAGTTCGGGCAGCTACTTTCTGTTTTTTTTTTTTCGAGTTGTCAGGTCGAGATCCCTGATAACAAGTGGACGAGATACAACACGCACTGAAATAACTATAATACTGAACTCCGGAAGACGGGCAGGTCGCAGGAGTGCTGTGATTCCCAGTGCAACAATTTGGGGAATTGGCTGGATGTCACAGGCGATTGTAAGAAAAATGCAAAGAAAATAATCCTGACTCACCAGGGTCGCTAGCAAGGCCGGCATCACAGGCGCTTTTACAACCCACGATGGTACCCGACGCGTCAAATGGCCCTCGGAGAGGCGTTGGACCTTTGCCACATCAGGCGGTGCAAATCACGGAGGACGAAGAATGAACGTTCACGAACAATTTGGCCCCAGATCAACGGGACAGTCCGCAACAGAACACCCGATGTTGTTCGTGATGCTTACGGGTAGATTAAATCCATCCACAAGGGATACTAGTCAAGGGGCACGTTTGAGTAACGTCAGCCGTAAGGTGGTCGCAACCAGTACAAACCGTCATAGTAATCCAAGCCGGTCGAACTGAGGGTAAACTCAGCGAGTGTTGCTGGCGGCGCACCCTTGAGTGGTACGATCAGAAAGCCCGCGCAGGAATGTCAGGTAGATTAGCTCACGATTCCGTTGCATTGCAAACCTCCACTGCAACCACCGTCTAGGCACGAGTTCGTACTTGAGTCAAAAATACAGCCACGACGTCCCTATCCGCGACAGTCAACAAGACTAGATGGGCGCTAGCCTATGAAGACATACCCAGATCCTAGCAGAGGTCCAATTGTTCGGGACCTAGTAGGGCGAGATAGTCAATATAAAGACACTGATAGGCAGTCGCGAGATGTTTCTCACAGTAAAGCTCACTGATGTCCCCGCAGGGGCTTCCCACCTGAAAAACGTTTATCTTAGCTGTTTAGTGGAGTATGCCTCACACAAACCCTCCCGGATAGGACGGGACCGTTCCGATGGCCGTGAACATCTGATGGACATCAACTGCCGTTAGTAGAAAAGAAAGGGTAAAAGTACCGCAGGCCTAAACTCTTCCTCAGTGCCACTGCATATATCAGTGATAGAAAAAGCGTCAGGCTCACCAGACGGTATAGCCACAGTTGTTAGTTACGGTGATTTGGCGCGCAAGAGCACCAGGTACCAGAAAAATACAAGCAATGATGGCCAACATGGTTATTTCTTGCTGCAGTGCGACGCAATAAAATTTCAGGTCGGAGGTATGCACATTCGAACAGGATGCCTTTTATCTGGAACGTCAGCTCCTGTTGGTGACTTCATATGCACCTATCCAGCATGCTGCGGTTGGTCGTGGCTTGGACGTTGCTCCGTGGCGTTCCCGCCAGCGAGAGCATTGCTTTAAGTTGACTCTGAAGATGGAGCTGGTCTGGCTAACAGCAACAAGTCGTGGTGTTGTTGATTCCTAAACACATCGACCAAAAAAACAAGCACGTGATAGCGGCAGGAGGTGCGTGGAACCACTTCCATACCAGCCGGTTGGGATGTCGCATACGTGCCCGGAATGATTCCAAGAAACGCTTGAGGTTACCCTCTTTCCACTAAGTGACAGGATGGAGCAGCTGATTGAAGCAAGGACCCAATCCTGTGGGAACCATAACTCAAAGGCAGACGGTGGGGCCCTTAAAAGACGTAGAACGCTTCCGGACCCATTGACAGCGAAGAGGACCGCTTTTTATAGAGCGGGATCTAAAGCTGTCAACGGCTATGGGGTTTAGCTGCGGGAACGCGCCACAAGCGCTAGGTCTAGTGAGTTAGGAAGCCCTAGTACTACATTCCATTTGACCGGATAGGACACGTTGCAGACCTGCTTGTGCATGTTGCCCCCCCGCCACGTCCCTTGTCCTGGAAAGTAGATGATATTCCACCTAATGACAATCCTCATGACGTCCCCGTCGGATATATGTCCGGGACCATCACCGCAGCTTACAGTCGGGGAGCGATCGAGAGCGACACCCATGTCAAGTTGCAGATAGACACCCCTGCATGCATCGACAGTTTATGACCTAGCGGCACAAGTATACGTCACTATAAGGGTGAATCACGATCGCTCAACCTCTGACAATAACTACATTGTCAATGCTTAAATAGTACATAAGCAGGAAGTGACGCACTTGCAAGCTCGTGTTGCATGCTTAATGCAATCGTGGGATCAAGAAACGGTTAGATAGAAGCATTCGCCTCATAACATCTTCTACCAAGTACACACACGCCTGCGTAGTCCACTGTACTCGTGTCTCGCTCACCGTGCCCAGTAGCAAGGCTACAGGGAATCAGATACACAGCCATCTGTAAGTCAATGTCAGTCTTGCGTCACATGTGCGATAATGCTAATCCCCCACATCATTGAATTTGTCTACTTTGTTGGAGAGTCCAATAGGTGCGTGATGACGAAACTATGAGGGTCGACGTCGATCTCACACCGAAAACGATCCACAAACGCCTTGCTCACGTAGTCGAAGGCAATGAATCGAACGAAGGGGAGACAACACGACATCGACGAAAACTTGTCCAAACCGTCAAATTGCTCGTTTTGAACGGTCAACCACGACAACATAGATGCCTCCTGTAAGACTGCCACGAACTCACGAAAGTGGATTCTACCGGCTCGACTGTCTTCTGTAAGACGACCAACGGAGGATCGTCCGTCACGGGGACGTGGCCAAGACAGGGAGAGCGAACGCAAGCGGAGTAAGTCATGAAACCCGTCAGACTTGGGGTAACATGCTGGTTGGAATGAGTAGTTGTCCACGTTGAGGCACTGAACAGCATGAGTGATTAATTTCCATCCATTTCCGGCTTCACCGATAGCGTAGAAGTCAGGCAGCGCCTCTTCTTGGTTATATCCCCCATCACCGTCGTCTTCCTCGTATCCCAGGTGGAAATACGTCAGCCGCCGGGCTTTCCCACGCAGAGTTCTTCGTGCCACTGCAAGGTCTGAACTGCGAAACAGAGAGTACCTGAGACCTCCGAGACGTTTAATATGAGGGACTATGCTTCTCGTTACGTCTTCGACCTCCACTTGCATGGCAAAAGGCGAGCTATCCTGTATCACTGCTATTCCGACGGTCAGATTTCCAGACCAGCTCAGCATTTTTTGCATTAGCCCCGGGGTAGTGATGCCAACCACCACCACCACCCTCGTCCAAAAGGTAGGGAACGAAGCAGAACATATAACGTCTTTCCACCGTCTGCAAACCGACGCAATGTTGTATGGAAATAGACTGGGGGAATGCGGGTCGAATGCAGTGGCATACGTCGGGGCCGCCAACCCAGGGGGCTCACACTCCTGGACGCTCTCGTTGCAGGACTCCTGAAAGGCATTGGTAAAAATTTCGATGAGTAACTCGGTAGGAAGCTTCGATATTGGGGAGGTTGTATTTATGCTCTCCTTGCGAGGATTGCAATGTTTGGCCCCGTCGACCAGTAAACGTGAAAGGATGGCCGCTGCAGAATGACGAGTGTTCATGCTAATTCTTGTGGGGGAGGGGATGTCAGCCAACGGAAAGACGACACCGTCGCACTGACCAGAGGTTGCGCGGATAAACAGTCGAGCATCCAGAAGCTTATTGTAAGGCGACGGAAGAGAAAAAACACGGGCAGGACACATTTACCCGGTGGTGGGAATGATGGCTGTTCTAAGCGGTAACGTGTTTATCCACCAGGCCTGTCCGGTCTCTGAGTTTTGAGCAACAGGGTTGAGTTTCGTGGATGCGCTCGACCGCTCCACCGAAGGACGGTAGCTGGTGATGACGTCGGTCATCTGGGGGGCTTGCTTACACACGACAGACCGATTCACTGTTTGCACTTTCCCTCTACCCCAGCTTGACTGACCGTGTCCTGCATGATAAGCTCGTAGGATGGGCTTGTGAGCGTCACCGTGTGCGTGGTGGCTATCGCTGTGAGCATCGAGTCGTATCCGGATCGGTATGAGGCTAGTTTCCCGACGTGTGAAAGACCCTATCTCACAGTGCACCACACCCGGATTGGCACGGGCTGCGGGTTTCATAACAACTTACGGCCTGCCACGATGTCTTCAGCACGCAGGATATACGTTGGATCGTACACAGACGCAGTCTACACGCTCGAGTTTCATCCGTCGCCGCCTGACTCGGACTCGCCAACTCTGACGCTCTTGGGCAAGACCCTAGTAGGCTCCAACCCGTCGTGGATAGCTCGTCATCCCTCCGATAACTCATTGGTGTTTTCTGTACTCGAACAAGAGAACGGTGAGATTGCAGTCATTAAGTATGGGAGCGAAGCGGAAGGTGTGGTCGTCGCAAGGGCAAGGAGTGGCGGCAGCGATCCTTGCTCGTTGTTCGCGACGGAAGACGAACTTCTTATTGGAAACGTGGGTTGCCTGTCGTCCCTGGATCATCCTCACACCGCAATTAACCTGTCAACCTGCCCCTGTCGTCGTGCCGTTCTTGCAGTACTCTTCAGGGACGTTCGCAACTCTACCTATCTCAGCCGAGGCCCCCTTCGTGCTCAGCCCGAAGCCATGGACGCTCTCCTTTCCATTTGAAAGGCCTGGTCCGAACAAGTCCCGCCAGGCTTCTTCTCACCCTCATCAAACCATCTTCAGTACAATAGATACCACTTCCGCAGAAAAGGAGCTCCTTATTCCCGACCTAGGGGCAGACAAGGTATGGCGCCTTAAGAAAGGCGGCGATGGCCACTGGACTATCTGTGGCTACTTGCAATGCGAATCGGGTGGTGGGCCGCGCCACATCGTCACCTGCGGTACGTCCTTTCCGCGTGTGGCAGTATGATGCATTCCCACAGATGTCACAGGAAAGACACTCTACACCCTACTTGAGCTTACTTCTCAAATATCTGTGCATCCCTTTCCTCCAATTGATATGAGCCCACCCCAGAAATCGCTATCCACTCTTCGGACCCCACCGCCGACGCCACACTCCATGACCACAGCCGAAATTCTGTTACCTGAAACGAACGCCACATTTCCCGACCCCTACATCTATGTGTCCAACCGCGATGACCCAAGCCCCGAAGGAGACACCATTGCTATTTTCTCCCTAGCGAACGGGGAGACTGAACCGGAGCTTGTGACAGAGGTGCGCACCGGAATGAAGCATCTCCGTGGCATGTACTTTGGTGGAGAGGACAGTAAATGGCTCATAGCCGGCGGCGTCGAGGGTGGTGGTGTGAAGGTTTTCGAACGTGTGTTGGGCGGGAAAGACCTGCGCGTAGTAGCGAGCCTTGGGGCGGACGTCGTTCCAAGGCCCGCTAGTTTTTTATGGGCATGAGGAACTCCCCATTCTGATATCCCATAGAGTTGTAACTGATTTGTTGTATGTATGTACGATAACTGTAACAGAGAGCACGAACTATCATCGTACGCTCCACTACTAGATATGTACTCTATCCAATGACACCATCTTGCCGAAGCCGCGCGACTTCATCCGAATCCAACCCCAGGTCTTCCTTCATCACCTCGCCGGTGTGTGCACCAAGATCAGGACCGGCCCATCTCGTCTTGGTATCTGAACCTTGCAAGATGGGGAACACACGAGACATCTTCACGTTCCATCCGCCATCTTCCTTGTGTACCCAAACATCTTCGACAGCATCACGAGCCTTGACTTGCTCGTGTTCCACGATTTCTCTTACACTGAGAACTCGCCCAACGGGTACACCCGCTGCTTCCAGTAGCTCGTAAACATCTTCGGCTGAACGTGAACTCGTCCATTCCGTGATGGCTGTCTCAATTTCTGCTTGGCGAGAGACTCGGTGGTGATTGTGGGCATAAAGCGGTCCTGTAAGATCTTCGCGACCGATGGCGCGCATCAATCGTGCATAAAGGGTATCTCCATTGGCACCGATGATGATATAAGTTGGGAGCCCTGCCGTCGACGGCGAGGGGAGACAAGGGTATGCGTTTGTAGGGACAATTCCCGTGACAGAGGACCCCGACGGGCCACGGACCTGAAGGGGTAGAATTATGCCAGGCATCATAGATTTATTATGAGCCACAGATCCCACCTTTCCTTTCCGATCATACTCAGGAATGATACCCTCCATCAAATTCATCATGCTGAGGGTACTTTCAGAGCTGCACCTGCGTCACCGGAGAGAAGCTGACCTCTCCATGATGCTAACATCAACAGTCTGCCCTTTCTGCTTACCGTGTGAGGCCGACCTTTGCCGTGACATCAACGCCAGGACCTGTAGGAAAACTCAGCAATTGGGCCGCACAGACGAGCTCGGTTTCACTTACAGTTCCGAAAGCGGCATGGAGCCCCGCAACCGAGTCACCTAAGCTGATGTTCGGTCTAACCGGAGGGCCAGCATGCCCATCCGTCCTTGGGTCTACGTTACCATTGATGTAACGGAAACCAGACTCTGCCTCGCAAACGGATGCATAGCCCGGACGGGAGGCCCACGGTCCTGTCTGACCATACCCACTAACTCGAGTGAATATGAGGGAAGGGTTGAGCGGGTGCAGGTCGGAAGGACCCAAACCCCATTTCTCGAGTGCTTACCAGGTGCAGAGAGTCAGTACATATGGGAACCTCTAGGAACAACATAACTTACTTCCGGGCTTGAAATTCTCGAGTATCACATCGCTCTTGGCCGCCAGCCTCTTCACAAGCCTAGCGAGACACCAGAGTCAGTACTATACGTGTAACGTTCATGTACAGAAGGCGAAGTACGCACTCGCGTC
This sequence comes from Pisolithus sp. B1, assembly GCA_024663435.1. NCBI lineage: Eukaryota > Fungi > Basidiomycota > Agaricomycetes > Boletales > Pisolithaceae > Pisolithus > Pisolithus sp. B1. The sequence continues at coordinate 54,256 of JANFAA010000135.1, read as the reverse complement.
CTTCGTCTTTTCTCAGATCGATAGCGACACTTTTCTTGTTCCTGCCTAGACTGCGGAACCACGGACTAACACCATCCACGTCGAGTTCCCTCCACACTCTCAGAGGATCCCCTACGGAGGGCGGCTCTATCTTGATGATCTCCGCCCCGAAATGCCTAGGACAAACGTCAACTCAAGACGAACGCGTCATTGTCGCAGTTTAATGTTGATTTACCCGAGGAGTTGCCCGCAGAACGGACCAGCGATGACTTGACCCAGTTCCAAAACGCGTATGCCGCTCAGTGGAAGGTCGTCCGCACTGCTACCCGTCGACGTGGGCCACGTCATTCAAACTCTACGTGGGCGGTGCTTACTGGGAGCTGAAGAGACGAGAACGGCTTGCGTTTGGAGTCACTTTTGTTGCATACAGTCGTAGTATGGTGGAAGCCATGATAGAGTCGAGCCGTTCACTGCTGACCAGGGTTCTTGACCTTAATCGTTGAACGCCACTTTCGGGAAAATGAGCTTCTGCAAGTCGCCTCTGGTGAAGCGAGCTGCAGGCTCGTAATGCACTCCAAGTGTGTTGTCGACCCGACGATGTCCGACGTTGGCCTCTGATATAGATAGTTCACGTACTTGGACAACGAATCAACCAGTAATTCTCATTTGCCATGTAAACAGAGACACTACAGAAGTTTAAGAAAGGAGTGGACGTGTCTCGGCTACGAAAAAGCGTGTAAAATGGCCACAACAGCATCAAGCTGGGTGGGAGGTGAAAAACGAAGCGTCAAAAGGCCGTATGTCGATCGTAAAAAGGTCGTCGGTGAAATCCAGTTCCACGTTGGTGTCATGCCGCAAGTCAAGCCCACCAGGGCAACCTAAGCTTAAAGGCCGAGCTGGGTCTGAAGGTTGTCCAGGTACAGCATGCCTTCCATCCGGTAGTCATCTTGAGTGATGTTCAAGACACTATCTTCCTCGAACACGAGCAACGTTCCATTGGCGCTGGAATTGTACAAAGGCCATTGGATCGAGGAAAGTAAACTGGGCGGGTTAGGCGATGTCGTGTAGCCTCCTGCAGGTACGTTGGGGTCCAAGTTATGTGCAAAGTTCACTACGATGGCGTCAGCATGTTGGAATATACATCACTTGAGGAACTCACCGAGAGCATCGGTGCCAATGAAGTCGGGATCGGGGGTCAACTCATAGAATTCCTGGAGGTCGGATTCGTGGAATGACCCAAGACCATTGTACTTCTGGGCGCAGAACGCTGACATTGTCTCGGTTAGTGAAGGGAAGCACGTTTAAGTGTAAAAATAACATACAATAGCTCCAGACCTTCTGAGTGGCGGAGACAATCCCAAGAGAATATCTACGAGGGGCCTGGAAGTAGAAATCGCCCTGGAATGCTGCAATGCGCTTATACTGAGGACTACAAATAAAACGACCGGTGAACGGGAGGATATTGAATCAACAACACCGGTCAACGTACGTAAGAGTGTAGTTGCTTCCACTTTGGAACGGTGAACCCTGTGCCAAATCATGTTAGAACCTGGAAAAAAAGACGCAATACGGTTGGGACGCACTTGGCTTGGGTCTGACGTGTAAACTGCTGCAAGCCCTTGCATCTGTGTTTCATTGGCGGCAGGGATGTAGCTACGAATCCAGGTCAGGAAATATACACTGCACTGGCAGAAGAGGTACTTACTTTGTCTGAATATACTCGACGAATTGCTGGTCCGTACTTTCAACACGTAAACGTCAGTGGTTGCGTGGTAAACATTGTCTTGTGTTGACTCACGTCACGTTGACATTGAGGAGAGAGAAGAGCCTGTAAACAGTTTAGTAGTTGGTGGCCTATCATTACCGTAGAACTCACGTTCCCTCGTCCTCGACGTCACCACCGATGATAGGGATCTTTCAAATACACTTGAGAAATCCACACAAAAAACCTATGGCTATTCCATTACCTTAGCATAGAGGCCAGCCGCCAGTGATTGCCTGCTCGTGCTGTTGAACATAACACCATCAACAATTGGATGGAATGACGTGTCGAGGGACTGGTATGAGAGCAGAGGAGGAATCATATTGACGGCGTTCTGGAGAGTCTCGTATGGCGTGGAGCGCAGGCAATCGAGGGTGGAGTTGTTTGCGGGGTTAGTGCAGTTTGTGTACTCGACTAACTGATCATAGACAGGTTGGCTCTCAATCACAGTATGCATAGGCTGAGCAAAACCAGACAACTGTTCATTTCGGATTAAGGACATTCACATATCGGGAGTAGTTTAGGACTCACCGTGACGGCGCCGCTGAACAACCCATTCAGCTGGCCGTTGAAAGCTACCATTTGCAACCAGATAGAGATAGCACCAGCGCTCTGACCCCAGCTATTTGAAGCTGTGGGTATTATATTGTGGTGAAGAGATATCAACGACGTACGCAATCACGCGAGAAGGATCACCCCCGAATGACTCGATATTGTCCTGAACCCACTGCAGAGCCATGCGTTCTGATAAAGTCGTTTGAACAAGGCTAGAGAAGATAAACAGCGTAGAGACTTACGATCATACATGCCGACATTGGCAGATCCCTCTTCCAAAACCTCTTCGCCGGCGAGGAATCCGAAAGCTGATTCCACAGTTAGCACGTTCCACAGATGTAAACTAATCCACAAAGAGTAACGTACCATTCAAACGGTAGTTGAAAGACACGTAGATAACCTCGGATCCAAGAGTAGATGATCGTCCTACGATCGGGGCGCCATTATAGGCGGAGGCATCGCCAGTCTCGAAGGCACCGCCATAGAACCACTAAAGGAGGAAATATGTCAGGCATGTCCAAAGGGAATTATACGCCGCTGTAACATACCACAATGACAGGTAGCTTCGCACCGGCACTAGTGTTCGTAGGACGGATAACGTTCAAATACAGACCTACAGCGTATTTAATATCGAGCTTAAATTTGTAAGACAGATCATACAATCCTCAGACTGCGTGGTGTTTGACGTCGGCATCAACTGTGCGACAGCCTGCGGAGCACCTTCCAAGATTGTGGAGTTCGGAAGAGACGCATTGGCTTGCATATAGATCTGTTGAGTACAAGAGTTGCCGAACGCGGTCGCCGACTGTACACCAGAGAAGTTCTGTGGAGGCTGTGGCATGCGGAAGCGCAAATCGCCAACCCTAGCACAAATTCGAGCTCTGCCGCTCGTACAGTTCACAGACAAAACGTAACTCACGGTGGTTGTGCAAACGGAATCCCAAGGAAAGACTCGGTGGAGTTGGCGGAAGAGAAACCCTGGAAAGAACCATAACTAAGATCGACTATCGGACCCGCACTTCGCCTGCGAGAGAGGGGAACAGCAAGGACACCAGTGTCCTGAAGGAAAGAAACAAAAGCAAAGATAAGGAAAAGAAAAGAAAACATAACGAATGAGAAATATACGTGACCAGACGTACAAGGTACTAGGTGATTTTGCTCCTCGCTTTTATGCTGCCATGCAAGACCCTTTGATCCACACGTCGTCATGAAGTTTGATAAACTGTGATATGCATTCACACTCACCCTTATGGAACTGGGGATCGATCAATCACGTCCTGCCGCCGCACGCAATTCAGCGGTGTGGGCTGTACGTGCACGAAGGCTTAAAATATTTGCGAACTTCTGAAAATATTTCGGACTGTTCCAACGAACCGTGTTCATTTTGCAGCACCTTCAGGAGTCAGGATCCAGGTAGCTAGACTTGAAATTTGGTCGTACATGATACCAAACATTAACGCCGAGCCAGTAAGTTTGAATGCCGGGTGGCCGGGCTCTGTCGGAAAGATGTTGCTTCGTATGGCGGACGACTTGACATGGGTGCGCGGTGCCGTGGGACGTCGCTGTCTGCAAATTATTGATGATCACGGTGGAAGCTAGAGGCTTGAGCCAAATGACATCCGGTGCCGTAGATCATCAGCAGCTGTGCGATGATGCGATTACGTATTCATAAGTTTACATATAACCGTGTGTGGGTACACGATTATAGTAACTTTTCTAGATGAACAGACAAGCAGTCAGACCAACTTCCTGGCATCGAGCAGTGACTAACCGGTGCAGAGTGACGTGAGCGCTCCCACAACTGTCCCCGCGGAAGCACAAGTCATTAGTAACTTGTATCACTGGTGAGCAACCAACTGCTCTTATGGTGCTACGTTAGTGTAGCCTCTATTCTTACCAGCGTCGCACTGCCAAAGATCAGGAGGGGTGAGGTGTACCCTCTCAGGTGCCTCAACATGTTAAATGTCCATCGTTATGGATTTCAGTGATTGGACGCGCCTCGCATCGCTGTCTTTTTGCCCGACGTATGTATATATGTTCTTTTGATGTGCAATAAACCATTCAAACGAGTTCGTGGAAGGTCGTAAAGACCTTCAACAATTCGCATGTCCCTGGTCTGTCGTGATTCTTCATCACACGGGAAGAAAGTTGCCATCCCGCAGCATGACTTTTAAGAATCCGCATCGACACTTTGATCGAACAACGACCGGCCAGATGCTTGCTATGGCCCAGTGGCGAGTCTGATACGGTTTGAGCATGCGATACCTGCCGCTGATAAATCGATGATGGTTCGTGACGTCTGACAGAACGATAAGCCTCTTCAAACTGCATCCGGACTTCCTGCCACAGGATATGTGTAAGGTTCAGCTTGCGTCTGGTTGTCTGCCAGAAGCTGTGAAGATACAGGTCAAAGGACCATCTCGTAGGCTGTGAACGACAAGCATGGGAGAAGGGTGTGAGTAAAACTTAAAAGGTTGGCGCACTGTTCCTGATGCGTGGAACCCTAGCGGTGAGGTGTCGCCGACTCCCGAAACTGAGAAAGTGATACCTGTCCCATCACCAAAATGGCTACGCTAATGAAAAGACGGGAATAGCAACTTATAGAAAGTGCCCCACTATGCGATTACGCTTGAGAGGTCGATACGGTCGACCTACCACGCCTACTGAGTTTGTGAGGTTTACGCCAGCTGCGTCCAATTTTGCCTTCGGGAATGACGTCATTCCTCGGAGTGGCTGCTAGTATGATGGGCTAAACCGCCACTGAACCATTAAGGGGCATATTAAAACCATGTCGTCTACCTCCACCAACCACAAATTAGATGATCCGCTGTTCCCGATCCAAGATTTTGTCCTTGGATTTACTACATGTCCATCGGCGCCAGCGCTACCGAACCTGACGAATGTCCCTCTTTCAGATTCTGCACTTGGCATTCACAAGAACACAGGCAAACTGACCCATAATATAGTACGTCCACCCTCACCTATCCGATGCTCCTCCCATCCGGAGCCGAAATCAGCTTGGGAGGCGCGATATCCCAAGGGAAGCTGCAGCCCAAAGACGCCGTTACCTGGAGGCTTAGGCTTCTATCTCGCTGGACCTAAGACGTTCTCTACCGCGCTGGAGAGAGGTGCCCGAGAAGCCGTGTTCAGCTACCGGATGATGTTGCAGAAGGATTGGGAATGGGTCAAGGGTGGGAAGCTCCCTGGGACGTGTAAGTAGAGTGACCATCGACTGGGGCGGGTTCGATGATCTTGCAATACAGATGGTGGCGTCGGTGAGCTCGCGTACAGATGCTCCGGGGGTCGCCAGCATGACAGATGCAAATGCTTCAATCTTCGTCTCATGTGGAGGTACGCGTACATGTTACTCACGAACGTTGGTTTGGAGGCTGACGTGACACTTTAATTTTGTAGAGAGAACGGCATGGGAGAGCTTTACGCTTATACGCCCCTGAATGAGACCAATAAGAAGGCTCTCCTTGCGGTGCCTCCTTTCTCAAAGACAAACAGTGACTACGGCATCTCTGTCGGGAAGGGTGCGTGGACATTTGAACCTGGGGTCTGGACGACCATCGCGGAACGCGTCAAGCTCAATTCCGTTGGTGAAGCTAATGGTAAGCCCCTTGCTCCCCTTACTCTGCTGTGACGCTTATCCGGATCATGCCGATGCAAGGCGAGGTGCAAGTCTGGATCAATGGACGATCCGTGATTCACACAAAGGGTCTTATTTTGCGAGTTGACGAGGAGTCCCATATCAAAGGAATGCATTTTCAGACATTCTTTGGAGGTAAACATAGTGCATACCATGAATGAACGTAAGGATCCATATCTGATGGAAATTAATTGCAGGTCATACTCCTGACTGGGCTTCACCCAAGGACCAGCATGCTTGGTTTGCGGATGTCTCCGGGGTCATCGTGCACTAAGGTGACAACGGGACTTAGTATACTAGGTTCACAAGGGTCAGGTATATACATCTGTAGAAATATTTAGACCTAATAGGTCCCAGATGGGGACTGAGGTGCTTTCGTATAGCTGCCTTACTGTGTGTACCTGACCTCAAACTGAAAGGTGGTATAAATCTGAATCTCAGTTCAATTAACATAATCCACGGGATACATGCATCATTCGATTTTGGGACATCCTACAGCGTAATCAAACAGGGCGGTTAAAAAAGAGTGAGGGAGAGATACGACTGAACGTTCCAGGTATCACGGTGTACGAGATCTCCCACCGATTGTCCAGAATGTAAGAGAAGACGAATGCGAGAAACGGCTTAGGCGTATAGTTGGCAATACGTACGATTGGTAAAGTCATCATCTTCGGTGATCACTTGTCCGTGCTCCGAGGAGCGACAGATATAGCGAGCGGTAGTTGAACTCCACGATTAATCTCGCCCTCCACGGTAGGCACCATCACCAGACACGACTCACGTCGAATTCGCCTTGCTTTCTCAGTGAGGGATATCTCGTACTTGCGAACAATCTCTACTAGGAAGACTTGGATTTCGATGACGCTGTGTGGATGAAAGGTCACCGCGCATATCACGTAACGGTGGGTTGAGCCCGGTACCGCGCAAAATATGTGGCAGTACTCACGCGAATCGCCAACCTAGGCACGTGCGCGGACCACCACCGAAAGTCAAACTGAGGAAAGGAGATGAGGTCATAAGTGCGCTCGCAAAAGTACACGGGACTTACAGGCTCGCGTACGCTCCGGTGGCAGATTCCTTTTTGTCCTTCGCAATGCCATCCAGCCAACGGTCTGGATTAAACACATCGGCATCCTCACCCCACATGTCCTTGTTGCTGTAACGTCTTCGGTACATATTCCAGGTAGAAGAAGTGGAATGCACAAACCGATTATATGCGGCGATAGATGCTATAATGCGGGTCCCTTTCGGAACGAATACCTCGTGCATTAACTCGCCCGATTCCGTCCTAATAGGTCGAGAAAGAGGCAAAATACAGTCTTGGCTGGCCATGCGGAATACCTGCGCTGCCGCACAATGATACCTCAAAGCTTCCTATGATTTCCACGATGAAAACAATGTTGGCTGGGTCGTTGCATCGAGATATATTGAATACACGCTTGCCTTAATGACAGCATTCAAGTAGGGCATATTGTCCAAGTCAGATGATGTGAACTGCGCGTCGCCACGAGCGTGAATGACAGATTCTTGCTGCCTTATCTCCGATCTGAGTCTGGACTGTATCTCCGGTTTCCGTGCCAGTTCCAGTAGGGTCCAATTGATGGTATGCGAGGTCGATTCTTGACCCGCAATAAGGATTATACTACCAGATATAAGCCAAGAAAATCAGTACCCGCGGTATAGGAGCGTACCGCATCTGCGAGTATAGCTCTTCATCACTCAGCTTGTGCTTCGCTTCAGCGTCCATGTTTGCCTTGACTACCAAAACGAGATTATTTACTGGGTCATGCATGTTATGCCTGACTCACCGAGTAGCGTGAATATATCTCTGCTTCCCTTCCCCTGCAAAAGAAACTCTGCCTTCTCTTTCACCATACTTTCTGCGATGGCAGTGGCGACTGCTCTCGTTTCACGAATACGGACAATGCGACGATTTGAGCTGTGCTTAGCCCAGTACTCAAGAATCGATGTCGGAATATACTTCAAAGCTTCTTGGATGAAGATTTGTGTTGTAGAAGGGGTGCCGAAAACATTCATCCTGCATGCGGAAATCAAATATCAGACAGGCTTAACCTCCCAGGGAGAAGCGGTAGAGCAACCCACAACATCCCGTTGTAGCTTTTCGCTAGCGCATTGTCGGAATTCTGGAGGCAACCCAACTGGAGGTCGAACGCAGCTAATTCGGAAGCGGGAAGATAAGTCTCGAAAATGACATTGGCGACCACGCTCACCCTCTGCTATAGCATCTAAAGTGGCCCGGGAGATCCAACTGGGGATGTCCAGGATAACATTACCACTGTCACTGGCTTCGATGATCTCGCTCCATTTTGTGCTCAACTTGAAAACGAATTACTATCGAGCCCTGTTAGCAGCCAAGAAACCTACACGTTCGGCAGAAGCTTGCGATATCGCTAAGAATGCCAGCGATTCAGATCCTCCGAAGCCTGGATTCAAAATCCTCCTCTGTCGTTTGTGAATATTGCCTGCCGATATGGTACCATCAGCCGCACTTCCGCAGGAGTTCAGGTTTCGACGCACCCTCTGCCCAGACGACGCTCTTTCCGTTCAGGATCAACGACTGAACGCGGCGCTCGGGTGGCTTTGGAAAGTGATATGAGGTAGTGGCAAAAATCCGCGATATTGCTTTCGGATCAGCGACCATAAGCTGATTCTCCTACGGCCGGGAAGGAAGATAAGAACAGACAACACATATTCAAGCAGAATGACTACACCAAGGATGCCTTTCACCCGGATGACATCGCCGTAGAGGCGTTGCCAGCGAAAATCTGCTTCACCAGCCTGACACTGAAACAACTCGGGAAGGTTCCCTTCGTGGCACGGCTCAGAGATGGGGTGGAAGCGAACGGCGGCGCACTCACCGAAAAGGAATGATGTGGGCTTGGGTCCACGCACTCGAGAAAGAGAGGTGCCAGTGAAACGTCTGTGGATGGCATATATGATAGGCACAAGGCACAAGAACGTCAAGTAGAAATCCATCTGTGCAGAGGTGTCCACCTGGGAAAGAGGGATCTGTTATACGATGATGCAGCGAACACCATGGGGCATCCCTTATCTGAGTGCCACCGAATGCACACCACCAAAGAAGACAAATACACTGTCGCTGCTGTGGATATCGATCCATGTTTTGAGCCCGATGGCGTGGGATGCATCTCCACAATTTCCCGACGCACGCTGTTACTGCGGTGTTGGACAGGAAAGGCAGGAAGAAGAGTTTGGCCCCGAGATATGCAAGGATAGCAACAAATGACCTTGTGGTGTACACATGTCGCGTGATGATTGGAGGGAGCATCCGCAAGAACTCGTCCACATCCATCTGTGGGTTGTCGTTTGCAGGCAACCATTACTCACACATATAAAGGCCCCGGAAGTCAGCAGGACGTTGCGAAGAAACAGTGGCGCGTTGTCGGTATTGCAGGGATGGTAAAGAGTTAGCAGTACACCGTCAGAAAGTACATACGTGGTAGCCAGCGCGTCTTCCATCCACTCCCCGTGGCAACAACCCAGGAGCACTCGAACCAGTCAAGTCGGATGTGGCCCACAAACGTTATTCACTGCAAGGCTCAAGTTGATTTAGAGTCCGGCTGCAGCTCGCTTGTGTTGCCTTGTTGTCGTGGGAATTCCCCTGAATTTGACAATTTCAGACGGGCCAGACAAAAATCAAACAAGGCAGACTGAAGCCATCTTTCAGAGTTGCTCTGAGCAGTCAAATACATAGTAACTTCCCTGATGGCAGACGGCTAGAGCATCCGACACCGACGCTTCGTTAGTTGAGTACCAGCACCGTCAAAGCAAACAGCCTTCGGAACGACGCCATTCCACCGCGTGGTTGTATGTATGTACCAACAGCCGCAGGACACTCAGGGGCTACACTAACACCATGTCGCCTACTTCTACTGATCACACATTAGACGATCCGCTGTTCCCAATCCAAGACTTCGTCCTTGGATTCACTACATGTCCCCCAGCACCAGCACTTCCCAATCTGACGAACGTCCCTCTATCAGATTCTACTCTTGGCGTTCACAGGAACACAGTGAAACTGACTCATAGCGTTGTACGCCCCCCCTCACCTATCCGACACTCCTCCCATGCGGAGCCGCAATTAGCTTGGGAGGCACGATACCCCGAGGGAAGCTGCAGCCCACAGACGTCGTTGCCTGGTGGCTTCGGTTTCTACCTCGATGGACCGAAGACATTTACTCGCGCGCTGAGAAGCGCAAGGGAAGCCGTGTTCAGCTACCGGATGATGTTGCAGAAGGATTGGGAATGGGTCAAGGGTGGGAAGCTCCCTGGGGCGTGTAGGTCAATTGATCATCGATCGGAATGTGTTCGATGATCTTGCACTGATGGCGGTGTAGGCGAACCTGCAGGGGTCGCCAGCACGATAGATGCAAGTGCTTCAGTTTTCGCCTCATGTGGAGGTACGTGTGTTACATGACTTGGATATTTGCATAACGTTGACGTATGATACTTTTGCAGACAGGATGGAATGGGAGAGCTTTACGCTTATGCACCCATAAACGCGACCAATGAGAAGATTCTCCTTGCGGTGCCTCCCTCTTCAAACCCAAACGGTAAATACGGCATCTCTGTCGGAGTGGGTGCATGGACGTTCGAGCCTGGCGCCTGGACAACCGTCGCGGAACGCATCAAACTCAATTCGGTTGGTGACGCTGATGGTAAGTCCTTCCGCCACCCCTACTATTGTTCTGCAATACTCACTTGAATCGCGCTATGTCAAGGCGAGGTGCAAGTATGGATCAACGGCGAGTACGTGGTTCATATAAAGGGTCTTACTTTGCGCGTGGACAAGGAGTCCCATATCAAAGGAATACATATTGAGACATTCTTCGGAGGTGAAGAATGAACAGACGTGAGGACGCGTATCTGATTATATTTGACTGCAGGACATACTCCTGATTGGGCTTCTCCCAAGGACCAGCATGCTTGGTTTGCGGATGTCTCGAGTGTCATCGTGCACCGAGGTGACTAACGGTAGTATACTACATAGATCGTTGAATATGTGTGTAACGAGAAATGGGTCGATGTCGATGTCGAGCGATATGTGTACGATTGGTCGAGTTCTAGTGATGTATTGAACTTTCCCCGCTAATATAAACCGGACAACTGAGACGGCAGTGCTCGGTCCTCTGCCGTGATCGCCCATAACCAAGTTTACTCCGGGAATTTAGAGGTCAATCGGATTTCTTTCCAGCGAGGCTCAAGCCACACCAGCATCTCACCCAGACCCAACCGGAATAGCCGCAGCCGCAGCGGGAGTGCGCAGACACACCCCTTAACCTTGAGATATTTATTTGTCCTTCATCCGGTTGCAATCCTTCAAGTGAGTCACCATGCCTTTCGATATATCCAACTTGCTTTCTCCCATCCAAGAACCTCCTTCCTGGCCAGAGTCATCCGAGCGGGTGATACTGGAGCCATACACCTACATCACCTCAAAGCCCGGAAAAGAAATCCGCACGTTACTCATAGAAGCGTTCAACACATGGCTCTCGGTTCCTCGCGAGCAACTCGATGTCATATCGCGCGTCGTACGGATGTTGCATAGTGCCAGTTTGATGGTGGACGATATCGAGGATGGAGCGCAACTCCGCAGAGGTCAACCGGTGGCCCATCGGATATATGGTGTTCCGCAGACGATCAATACTGCCAACTACGTATATTTCTTGGCGTACAAGGAGTTGGCGATACTGAGGAACCATGACTCCAAGGACGATGAGATCAGAGCAGTGGCAAATAAGGACTTGGACCTCGTCGTGACGGAAGAGTTGCTTGCACTTCATCGCGGACAAGGTCTCGAGATCTTTTGGAGGGATTCCTTGCAATGCCCTACAGAACAGGAGTATATTTCCATGGTCAACAACAGTTGAGCGCTTCGTTTTCCTTGGTGCTGTTATCATGCTGAAGGTTATGTGCTAGAGACCGGTGGTTTGTTCAGGATCGCCATCAAACTGATGATGGCTTGTGCGACCACCAATATCGACGTGTGAGTCCCCTCAGTTTCCGATCGCACATTGACCGTACGAACCAGTGCCAACCTTTTCGATTGAATCAAGTGACTACGTACCACTAGTAAACCTTTTCGGAGCGTACTTTCAGATCCGGGACGACTACATGAATCTTCAGAGTACGGAGGTTCGTCCTTTAGTCCGCGACCGTTGTTAACTGGCTGATCGTTTCATCCTCAAACTTAGTACTCGAATAACAAAGGTTTCGCAGAAGATCTTACCGAGGGAAAGTTTTCTTTTCCCATTGTTCACGGTGTACGAGCGGACGAAAGTAACCGCGTTATATTGAGTGCGTGTTGACGTCTGCAGCCCAGAGAGCAAGAGCGTGCTCTGCCTCCTTCGGGGACACTTACATCTCACCTTCTTCGTAGACGTCCTTCAGAAACGGCCCTCGACGCCGACCTTAAAACACCATACCATCGACCACCTCCGTTACAAGACTTCTTCGTTCGATTACACTCTCAATGTGATGAGCTCGCTGGAACAACAGGTTCGATACCACTCCAATGGTTTCCGTTCCGCACTTCACCCAATACTAATCTTATCGCGTCTGTTGGGGTAGGTTCGCGCGGAAATAGCTAGGTTGGGCGGGAACAACCAGCTTGAAGGCATTCTGAACTCGTTGCATGTACCAATGGACGTAGGTTTTGCAGGGCCGGCGGAAAGTAGTTCGAGATTGCTGTAGTAGTAGTCTTTCGTCAATAGTCAATTCAACACGCGTGTGGAACCAGACTCGGATTGGACGTCTCGTCTCGTCATTTGAGTTGCAACCGATCTCCTGTCCGTCTCAAGACTCTCAAATGCTCTACTTCGCAGCGGGTAGGTCCAAAGTCGAAGTTTTTCATTACATTTATCCTCTACTTTTCGTTCACACCGACCGCCTTGTTGTCGGCTGAAGCGCTGACGCGCCGCCGCTGTATCTCTCAGTCTCAGCCCGACTACCATTCAAGAACACATCCATCATCGAGTTTCCGTATCGGAACGTTTATCAATCGTTGGTACCTTCGACCACCACCGTCTTCAAGGTCTCCAAATGGATCCGTTCGAAGTGCGCATGCAATTTCTTGGCCTGCTGCGCAAGCTTAATGCGTGAGTACTTAGTCTCTGACTGGCTCAAGGATGAACTGGCGTTGAAAGGTCACCTCGCGTCTGCGTCTCGATATGCAGTACACAGCAATCTATCCAAAAGGTTGTTAGCTATGCACATAAATATTTCGCAAAGTGCGGAGAAGATCTATGGGAATGCGTTATGGAGGAATGCCAGAAGGTATGTATTCGCGTTCACTCTTCCATCCTCCGCCTCGGTTCTCTGATGCAGAGTCGGTCGTCGGTGCTCATTGTCCTTTGATGTCCGTTTACAGGGCTCGATAAACCATCGCATTAACATTCTATACTTCCTAGACTCCCTATGTGAGACGTCTCTGCTAGCCAAAACTTATCAACCACCTCAGCCCGTTGAATCATCCTCGTGAGTCCCTTTCATCGTTCTGAGCTTTTTGAGTGTCTTTGCTTGTTGGAACTACCTACTAACAACCAGAATGTAACAGACAAGCAAAACAAGCGAACAATGCTTTCTACGTAGATTACGTCGCTCGTGACCTTGCTCAGATCGTCGAGTGTGTGGTGCCAGTAGGCCGACAGGGCCTACCGAACCTCACTAGCACGAAGCAAGTAAGTTTCTCGATCCACGACGAGCGCAGCGTCTTTCCTCGTACGGCTTGCCCACTCGATTACTTACCCGCGCCTCCCAGATCCTTCAAAATTGGCGGGCGAAACGAGTGATAGATCCTCAAAAGGTAGACGACGTCATGCAGATACTCAGTACACGCCAAAGTCAAGCGACCGAGTCTTCTGGCACCGGTCCGACCGCAGCGAACAAGAGCACGGAACCTCATCTTTCACGAGGAGACGTAGTCAAACGTATCGAAGAAGATCGCGAGCGGCACAAACGGCTGCGCGAGAAGCGTTGGGTGCAAACGCAAGTGCAATCTTCGGCTGGTGCACCCGGACAGGCGATTGCGTATAACCCCTCCGCACTGGCGAGCTTTCTACCGCTGAGCGATGCGGAGAATGCAGAAGTAGCACTGGATATCGAGTTCGAGAATGAGTGGGAGACGACCAGTGATTGGAACGAGGATGATGTAGAGGTTGTCGTGGAGGAGAGGGAGGTGTGTTATCCGCATTTGCGTAGGAGGGGTTCTGGTGGGTTGGGCTTGGCCGACGAAGGTGGTGGGGAAGAACCTATGGATTTATCGTAGGATGCTGTCCCATCCAGTATACGGGGCCTTGCCAGTCACTCTTGTGATAGTACGTGGACCATCAGTTGTGGGCACGGTCTGGAGATTCGGATTTCTACCCAGTGATGCGCGTACCTACATTTGTTGCAACTGGACCGAATGCAACTCGGTCGGACATATACGGTCCATCGCACTCTTGATACTGAGCACTGCAGGGAACGTGATCACCCTTGCTCGAGCGTGCAAGCAACACAATTAAAGTAGTATTATTGGGATTGGAATGCTTGATGGCATCGCATCTGCGTTCGTGCAAGTGACGGACGCAGCTTGATCACAGTGGTATAATTCTTCGCAGACATGCGCGATACTTGCCTTCAAATCTGTGCGTCCCAGACTGATTCATAGTTTCTACTGACGATGGGGGCGTCAATATCTGAGCCAGCTACGTGTCATATGCGCTGTGTCCGCTTGGTCGACAAGTCAGCCGGCGTATCGAATCTGCGGAACAGAGAGCAGGCTTGAATAATAAGACGTTTGTCGGGAGCATAGGACTTGATCGGACTTGACTTTTTTGCTCCCAAGTGAGTCAACTGCTATGACGCACGACCCCAGGGGAAGATACTTGACCCGCTTTGAGTCAAGCGTCATTACGGTGAATACCCTCTTTTGACGAGTGCGTTGCTAACACTCATGCTACCATTCAATCACACCGGCTTCGGGCACCTTGAGTTGTCCATGTCGATGGGTAATCCTTCGTGAGATGAAGATAGTCGTCGCAGGTATCTTCACCAACTTCGTATGGTATATAAACAGCGCTCTGGGAGGAATACTCCTCAGTACTTCAGATGGATCGTTACTTGACACTCTTGTGCCTTCTCCTCGCCGCATATGCTATCTACAGGCGTTTTACCCACACTTCTCTTTCTCAAGTACGCGGACCCAAGTCCTCATCGTTCCTTTTTGGTGAGTCCACCATTCGCTCGTACACCCCAGCCTCCCCTGAGTCATGCTGCGAAGGGAACCTTCTCGAGCTGTACCAGAACATGGCAGGTGAAGCAGAGTTCCGCTGGAAAAACCTCTACGGCAGTGTCGTCCGAGTGAAAGGCATCCTTGGCGTAGGTGTGCGGCTATGGTTTATGATCTTCTCTAATTTTCTCTCATAGGAGGATCAACTTGTGGTTTCCGACCCCAAAGCCTTGTCGCGGATACTATCCTCTGCTTCGCAGCATTTCCCAAAGGTACCCGAACGTCGGATTCTGACATTCATGTTGCTCGGAAAGGGAATTATCTGGGCAGAGGGTGTGTCGAAACCTGAGCTCCGGTGGAGGCGTTTCTGACAATGTCATATCAACAGGTGACGTCCATAAACGACAGAGGAAGATCTTAAACCCTGGCTTCGGGACAGCTGAATCACGGGCATTCTTGGCCATATCCCAGGCTTGTGCTCAGTCTGTGGGTTACTTAAGCTTCCGCTAGGGCTGGATATTGATCTATTGATAAGATGGTCGCGAGATGGATAGAACTCGTTAATGCTGGTAATAGTGACAAGGTTGTATTGGATGTTCCCAGCTGGGTTTCCCGAGCCACTTTGGACGCGATAGGCCAAGGTAAATGTGGCGGTCGATTTCGTGTTCTAAATTGACATCTCGTACTTCCGAATCAGGCGCTTTTGACGTCCAGCTTGGTTGCCTCGATAATTCGGAGATCCCACTGGCGAAAAGCTATCAAGGAATGATGTATGTCACAGTACTGTCTTTCCGGGAGGGTATAACCATCTGATACTCGACTTTTCTTGCTCAGGATGAGCATCTTTGGTACCCCTTCTGTGTTACAAATCTTCATCCAGGAAGCTCTCAAGTACATTCCGAAATCAATCGTCAAATACTGGGTCCAACACACCCCAAATCGTCGTGCTGCGCGTCTCCGTGAAGTGAACGATGTCGTTACCGCCACTGCAAAAACTATGGTGACAGAAAAGGCAGAGTCTCTTTTGCGAGGGCAAGGGAGCAGGGATATCTTCACGTTGCTTGGTGAGTAAGACGTGACGCTCGTGGCCTACGTGATCATCTTCGTCGCAGTGAAAGCAAATATGGACGCCGAGGCGAAGAACAAGCTAAGTGACGAAGAGTTATACTCGCAGATGCGGTATGCCCATATACTGAGAACGGTGATTTCCTGAGCTCACCTCCATTGCAGTGTAATCCTGTTTGCGGGTCACGAAACAACTTCGAATACAATCGATTGGACCTTGCTGGAACTAGCCCGAAAGCCTGAAATACAGTCGACACTCAGATCGGAGATAAGGCAGCACGAGTCTGCCATTCATGCTCGTGGCGACACCCGGTTCACTGCGTCTGACTTGGAGAACATGCCATACTTGAATGCTGTTGTCAAGGTAAGTACGCATCTGATACCCCGCAATGCAACTACTAAGCCAACATTGTTTGCGTCGTGGTAATAACAGGAAACCTTGCGATATCATTGTGTGGTACCTCAGCTATATCGCATGGCTGCTCAAGACTACGTTCTTCCCCTTTCTCAACCGATCACGACGGAGTCGGGTGAATTGACGCATGAGGTACTCGTTCCGAAAGGGACCCGCATTATAGCCTCTGTCGCTGCGTACAACCGGTTGGTGCTTTCCATCTCTTCTACCTGTAATATGTACCGAAGACGTTACAGCAACAAGGACATGTGGGGCGAGGATGCTGACGTATACAATCCGGACCGCTGGCTAGATGGCATTGCCAAGGACAAGAAGGGGGCCGCCACTGGGGTATACTCAAGTCTGTGAGTTCGTGTACTTTTGCATGGGTACTCTTGACTATATCTCCTTTCTCAGGTTGACGTTTGGTAGCGGGACCCACGCTTGTTTGGGTTGGCGATTCGCGTAAGTGCTACCACGTGTTCAGTGCAACAGTACGACTGACCGATTGCTATCCGGTACATGGCATCCGTGGCAACCTACCGATTCTTCTACACAGCGTCATCGAGGTCCAAGCCTTCCTGGTGGAAATTTTCGGCCAATTCGAGATATCCCTCACCGAGGAAGCGAAGCGTGTTCGACGTGAGTTGTGTCTACTGGTGATGGTGCCAGCCGTGGAGGGCGAGACTGCTGGTGGGGTCCAATTACCACTCGCTATATCTGTCGCTCCGCGGGACGAGGACGCGTGATCACTCAAATTATGGCTCCGGTGTTAGTTCTGTGAACCCGCGAACCCCTGTTCTGTGTCTCGTTTTTCTTCCTCTCACTTTTGCTTTGAGTTGTGTTCTAAAATATTTCCTGATTTCATGATGCACATTATTCTCGTGTATACTAATGAGTGTTGTGTTGTGATGCTATAGTACTTTGTAATTGAAACGAGATTGGTGTAGTCTTTGCTGCCCATAGAGTAAGGCTCTCTCATACCGTCCTCCCTGCAGAAGTAAACATTCATGACAGACGCTGATTGGCTCGTGGAGAGCAGTATGTTTCGCTACATTGACACTACAAGTCTCGATAGATAACTGAATCCGTGAATTGATTGTGTACCCTTAAACCACTCGTAATAGTTCTTCTCCGCGTATGCAAGTAAATGATGCTCGACTTCTGCCACACTCATGATTCGCTCAAGTCCTCTCGTCTCCGGATTTTCGCCTTCCGACATTGAAAGGATCCGTATTTCATACTTCCCCGGGTTTATCATCCGTCGCACGAGCGGTCGACATGGTCCCTGCGTCCATTTGCGACGTACATGACCAGTTGCTTTGAGCGTCGCGACACGTCAAGTAGGTGATAACCCGGTAGTACCTCTATCACCTCACCATGGCTAAAGGCACTGCTAGTACCTGCATGATTGTCGGCACTCTTCCATTATCCGATTTCTTCTACTTCTTCTCTTCGAGGCGATTCATTGCCTTCTAGTGCTTCTGTTCCCGCAGCAGTCGCATGGAACCCCACAAAGAGTCCCTTCGGATCACGTTTAGAGCATTGCAGAATCATAGCTGGAGGGGAAGGGGGACGCAAATGTAACCCGTTAATACTTTCTGTTATGACGCATCTGCAAATTGGACACTCACAGACGCCCGGTCGTCGCATGCCAACCCGCTGCGTACAAACTTGATTGATATTCGCTATGAGTCGTGTCAGTGCGCCCGGAGTGATTTCATAGTCGTATTTGAATCGTCCATCTGCAGTTTCCTGTTGAATGCGGAGTACCTGCGCCTTGGCGTCAGTGCATATTGTTGGTCCAATGGTAACACAACGCTGATGCCACATAGTTCATCCGTCAGACCGATCATCACATATACGATAATTGAGTTATGTATAGTGTGAAGACGCATGGCAACACAAACAACGCATGTGCACACTGAGGCTGTCTTCTGCGTCACGGGTGGCCACGGAAGTACCCTTGCCTCTCAGAGACAACAGTATGTCCAGAACAGTGATGGCCTCGAATACATACTCCATTCAGCTAAGTAGGCAATGCACGAATACGTCCAAGACCTGCAGCAGCACGATGCACCAGTTTGGTATAACCGGCCATCTCGCGAAGATACAGTCGGAAACTTACAAGTCCGGAAGTAAAAGTGCCAAGGCCTAACGCGTAGAATGTATACTTACCTATCGTAGGACGTTCTCGACATGGTTCCGGCTAATTGTGATCCCAGCAATACACGACGCGCAAGCATCCCGGTTGTTGAAATAACCCTCCCATCCACCGATTCGCGTTCGCCCACAGCTGTCGTGAAACGTAAGCTGACAGTTATCCACAGTAGCGTCTTCGTTATGCTCCTTGATGGCATCTAAATACCCTGGCCAAAGTGTCACGTTGGGAACGGTCTTGCTTTCCATCGAGCTCCGCATCATTTAACGGTATCTTTCAGTCCGCAGCGCCGACGCCAGAAACACGACTAGAACATTGCGAGCGCGTTGACTAACGAAGATAGGCAGGTCAACCAAGCTACTTTTGGGCACCACTGAGACAACCCATGATTTGTAGGCGGTCAGGTAATCTTACCATTGATATAGGTATACATGACGAATAGGACAGGAACAGGAAATTACTCTCAACAGCCCGGACTATGTTGCTCCGCATGAGGCAGCATTAACGACGGATCGGACGCCATTAATAACATAGCACTACCGCTCTGAAAAAAACGAAGTCAGCGTTATTGCAAGGGGAAGGACAATGCTGTGAACGAACGAAGGGAGTTTAGGCGACGGTAAGATTGGTCTTGATCTATCTGGTCTCTCGGTTAATACTTTATACCATGGCTTTAGAGCTCCGCCTCTACGAATTGAGGAACGCGACATTTGACTTTGATTGCATACGTCTCTCGTACATACTTTGCTTTGTACGCAAAAGAAAAACAAAACCGTGAACGGCGCTGGTTACACCGATGGAAAACAAGAAACTCACACGTCCTCTGCGACTTCCCTACTCAAGATCGATGACAAGAATGATCCCGTCAAAGTAGGTTATGGTGCAGAAGGATATGGGGTCGGTTGAATCCTTCATCTATTTGACGGAGAAGAGAGGATGTTTGAGTACCGAGGATTATCAAGACAGATAAAACACGCACTTGCATGATTTCTTCTCAGTTTGGAAATCCGTTTTTCTTGAGCTCTGTGGGCTGTTTGACGGTGGACCGTAGTAGGCATGCTCGGAGATGCCTTTAGATGGAATAATTGAAGCCATGGATCGCGGAGTGCATAGTGGTAGGCCATGATTACATAAGACCCAGCTGTTCAAGGTCCGTTCGTGGGAACTGCAGAGATCGGTATCGATATGCTGCGAGTTATCGTCGTCGGAAGTACAACTCTACCATCACTATAGCGGCGGACTTTAAACTTATCTCCAGATCTCCACACGCGCTACGCTCCGCACTATAAAGTACCAACAGTCGTCACGTTTACATGGCCCCCGGTCGTATCAAAAAGTGGTTCAAGTCACTCCCGCCTGCAAGCGGCGGCAGTGGTTCTCATCGCTCCCGCCAGAGTGACCTAACCCGTGCTACAACCGAAGCTGTGCCTGCAGGTATGACTCGTTTTCTAGCCTCTGACAATATGAAGTACTTGACATTGCCATATAGAAGCTAGCGATCTTGCTGGCGATGGAGCGAATTTACTTCCTGCTCAGATTGAAGCTACTCCCCAAGGTATTCTTGTCACATATGATGAATTCCAGGCTGTCTAATGCCGAGTCACAGCAACTACGTCATCTGAACCTGCTTACCGTCTCGATTCTAAGATGGCTAATGAATACATGAAAAATATCAAGCGTTTCCGAATTTTGGTCATGGGTAGAGCAAATGCGGGTAAGACTACCATCCTCCAAAGGGTCTGCAACTCTCCAGATAAGCCGGAGATTTTCGACGAGGGAAACAAGGTATATAAGTCCTATGGGGTTGGTGATACCTGTCTGATTATCCTCAGATTGAAGATGCTATTGTGCAGGGCACTTTGGCAGTAAGTTGTGATGTGGATGTATGGAAACTCATTTTGAGGAGTACTACGTGTAGCGTGGTCACCATGATATTAAGCATGAGCTTGTGTTCAAGAGCAACCCAGGCTTTGTATTCCATGACTCCAGTGGTTTTGAAGCGGGCTCTACGCAGCAGTTTGACCAGATGAGGAGCTTCGTGATTGACCATGCAGCCACAAAGAAAGTGAATGAACGTGTTCATGCTATCTGGTGAGGAATACCTTGTGAATGACTGCAGGCTAAGGCAACGGAAAGAATCAGGTTTTGCATCCCTATGACAGACTACCACAGGACAGTAACTGCTGCTGAGCGAAAATTCTTTAATGAGTGTGATACGGGGCATGGTGAGTACTCTTGGTCACTTATTATTGTCGTGAATGACTGAGCATCTACTCAGTTCCTGTGATAGTGTTGTTGACAAAGGCAGATGCTTTGCACCTCACAGCTGTTATAGAGCTTCTGGATGGAGGTTTGGAAATAGCTGAAGCAAGGGAAAGGGCAGCAGAAAAGCAAGGGGAACTATTGGAAAAGTGGCTTGCACACATAAAGCAAGAACTTGATAAATGCAAGTATCCACCAAAGGGATATGTGACACTTCAGAGTGGGTATTTCTTCACTCTGATGTAGTGCTGCTGGGAATTGCTGTTGGCAGAGATGCATCAAGAGAATGCAGACTGCACTACATTGATGCAAAGCACTGCAAATGTCATGAATGAAGAGGGTTTACAGAAGTTACTGATATCAACCCAGCAGTCAAGTATTCAGCTGTGTATTGAGTATGCTATAGAGAAGTAAGTAAGCATTGGTATGGTTGGTGAGATACTGATGTTTTGAAGGACATTGAGGGGACTTATGGAGTTAGGCCTTAGAGATAGGCTTCAAGTGGATATGAAGAAGCTTGAATTTACTCTGTTGGCCTGGTTTCCAAGTTGTGAAGTGAGCAGCCAACTTCCTCAAAGATCTTGGGGCAGATGATGATCCCATACATTTTCACTTCCATTCATTAACAGCAAGTGAGTATTTTCATGCCATATTAGATATGCTGACTGAGTTCACTTACATGTGGCATATTGGTGGCATGACAGTATGTTGGTGATTTCATGGCATGTCTAACTGGGTGTCTACTGAATACTCTCACTTGTACTCTTCATGTGGGTGGTATAACAGACAGTGAGTGGTTTCATGGCATGTCTAGCTGGATCTCTGCTGAATGCCCTCACTTGCACTCTTCATGTTGGTGGCATGACAGTGGGTGAGTGGTTGAATGGTATGTCTAGCTGGATCTCTCCTGAATGCCCTCACTTGCATTCTTCATATTGGTGGGATGACAGGAAGTGAGTGATTTCATGGCATGTCTAGCTGGAGCCCTGCTGAATGTGCTCACTTGCACTCTTCATGTTGGTGGCATGACAGCGAGTGAGTCATTTCATGGCATGTCTAGCTGGACCTCAGCTGAATGCTCTCATTTGCACTCTTCATGTTGGTGGCATGACAGTTTGTGAGTGATTTCATGGTATGTCTAGCTGGATCTCTGCTGAATGCCCTCACTTGCACTCTTCATGTTGGTGGTGTAACAGACAGTGAGTGATTTTATGGCAAGCCTAGCTGGATCCCTGCTGAATGTCCTCAATTGAACTCTTCATGTTGGTGGTGTGACAGTGGGTGAGTGATGGCATGGAATGTCTAACTGGATCTCTACTGATTGCCCTCACTTGTATCCTTTATCTGGGTGACATGACAGGATGTGAGTGATTTCATGGCATATCTAGCTGGATCTCTGTTGAATGCCCTCACTTGCACTGTTCATGTTGGTGGCATGACAGGAGGTGAGTGATTTCATGGTACATAGCTGGATGTCTGCTGAATGCCCTTGCACTCTTCATGATGGTGGAAATGACAGTTGGTGAGTGATTTCATGCATGTTTAGCTGGATCTCTACTGAATGCCATCACTTGCCTGTGTTGGTGGCATGACAGGAAGTGAGTGGTTTCAGGGCATATCTGGCTGGATCTTTGTTGAATGCCCTCACTCACACTCTTCATGACAGAGAGTGAGTGATAGCATGACAAGTTGAGCTAGATTCTGAGTGCCCTTGAACTCTTCATGTTGGTTGCATGATAGTTAGTGAGTGATTGTGTAGAATGTTTAACTGGACCTCTGCTGAATGTGCTCACTTGCACTCTTCATGTTGGTGTCATGGCAGTATGTGAGTGATTTCATCACTTGGCTAGCTGGTTCTCTGTTGAATGCCTTCACTTGCACTCTGCATGTTGGTGGTATGACAGGGAGTGGGTGACTTCATGGCATGTCTAACTGAATCTATGCTGATTTTCCTCATGCTCTTCATGTTGGTGGCATGACAGAGAGTGAGTGATTTCTTGGCATGTGCAGCTGGATCTCTGCTAAAAGCTCTTACTTTCACTCTTCATGTTGGTGGCATGACAGGGAGTGAGTGGTTTTATGCTACATTTATTTGGATGTCTGCTCATCTGCTGTATGCTTCCATTCACACTCTTCATGTTGGTGGCATAACAGGGAGTGAGTGGTTTTGTGGCATGTCTAGCTGGATCTCTGCTGAATCCCCTCATTTGCACTCTTCATGTTGATGGCATAACAGGGAGTGAGTGATTTCATGGCATGCCTAGCTGGATCTCTCCTGAATGCCTTCACTTGCACTCTTCATGTTGGTGGCATAGTTTGTGAGTGATTTCATGCCATGTTTAGCTTGATCTCTGCTGAATGTGCCCACTTGCACTTTTCATGTTGGTGGCATGACAGTGGGTGAGTGGTTTCATGGCATGTCTTGCTGGATATCTACTGAATGCCCTCACTTGCACTCTTCATGTTGGTGGCATGACAGTTTGTGAGTTGTTTCATGGCATATCTAGCTGGATCTCTGCTGAATGTCCTCACTTGCACTCTTCATGTTGGTGGAATGACAGAGAGTGAGTGATTTCATGGCATATCTAGCTGAATCTCAGCTGAATGCTCTCACTTGTGTTCTCCATGTTGGTGGCATGACAGGGAGTCAGTGATTTTATGACATGTCTAGTTGGATCTCTGCTGAATATCTACACTGCACTATTCATGTTGATGGCATGACAGGGTGTGAGTGATTTCATGACATGTCCAGCTGGATCTTTCCTGAATACACTCACTTGCACTCTTGATGTTGGTGTCATAATAGGATGTGAGTCATTTAATAGCATGCTTAGCTGGATCTTTGCTGAATGCCCTCACTTACACTCTTTTGTTGTGGTGGGATGACAGGATGTGAGCAATTTCATGGCATGTCTAGCTGGATTTCTACTGAATGCCCTCACTTGAACTCTTGTTGGTGGCATAACAGAGAGTGAGTGATTTCATGGCATGTATAGCTGGATCTCTCATGAACACCTTCAATTGAACTCTTCATGTTGGTGGCATGATAGTTGGCAAGTGATTTCCTGGCATGTCTAGCTGGCTCTGCTGAATGCCCTCATTTGCACACTTCATGTTGGTGGCATGACAGAGAGTGAGTGATTTCATGGAATGCCTAGCTGGATCTCTGTTGAATGCACTCACTTGCATCATTCATGCTGATGGCATGACAGGAAGTGAGTCATTTCATGCATGTCTAGCTGGATCTCTGCTGAATGCCTTCATTTGCACTCTTCATGTTGGTGGCATGACAGTTGGTGAGTAACTTCATGGCATGACTAGCTGGATCTCTGTTGGATGAACTCATTGCACTTTTCATATTGGTGGCATGACAGGAGGTGAGTGGTTTCCTGGCATTTGTAGCTGGATCTCCTCTGAATGCCCTCACTTGCACTCCTCATGTTGGTGGTATGACAGTTGGTGAGGGATTTCCTGGAATGTCTAGCTGGATTGCAGCTGAATGGCCTTACTTGCATTCTTTATGTGTGTGGCATGACAGTGGGTGAATGATTTCATGTCACATCTGGCTGGATCACAGCTGAATGCCCTTATTTTCATTCTTCCTGTTGGTGGGATGACAGGATGTGAGTAATTTCATTCATGTATAGCTGGATCACTGCTGAGTGCCCTCATTTGTACTCTTTTCTGTTGGTGGTATGACAGGATGTGAGTGAATTCATGGCATGTCTGGTTGAAGCTGTGTGAAGGCCTTATCCCCACTTTCTTCATGTCAACCATATAAAAGAATGTGAGTGACCCTGGACAGATGGTGGATCATCCTCATCACCCCCTTACATTTTTGTGTTTTATTTCATTCATAGTTTGTGTGTGGTTCAGGCATGCCACCCTGAACATCTGCTTACTTTCATGCCTTTGTATCACCAATTTATCAAACAGAATGTATGTCCTGTCATGGTTGTCTAGTGCACAATCTAATCACCAGTGTCAATGGTGCCCTTGGTTTGACCTCCTGTTTGGCAGGAGGTGGGTGTTCTCCTGAGAGCCATAGCTGGCTAACACATTGTAACCACATATCTAATGTGGTATTACCACTTCTAGCTTGTGAGTGTTGGGATGCTATCTTCCTTTGTCTAAGACAATCATATTTGTTCACAGCCCAGATTTGATGTGTATGTTGGCATCCCAATGCCACCTCTACCCAAAGATGTCACTTTGTTGGGGAAGTTCCCAACTGTCCAGTCAATGGCTGAACATGCCATTGGTGAGAGTTTCTCATTCCTGTCCATCATTCACTCACTCTTTTAGGATGCTTACTTGTTGCTGAGCATTCCTACTTTCTAATGCAACATGGACACCATGTGTGGAAGGAGGCTCTGTCATTAGCACTGGAGGAATACAGATCCTCCAACACACATCTTGCAGTTTCCAGTGCTGTCAAGGCAGTTTTTCATGATTACAATGGTGATATGGATAGCTTGTGTGCAAGCATTATCAAAGTTGTTGTTGGGAATCGCATGTGTAAGTGGATAATTTTATTATTTGTTCAGCATTTATTCCAAGACATTTCTAGCAAACAAGTTTCTGATTGACCCAGGAGCAAAGGAAGGGTGTACTTGAGACAGAGCATAAGGTGCTACCCATGGATATGGTGTATGTAGCAGAGAAAATGACAACTAGCCTGAGTACTCCCCATAGGTCATGTTCACTCTTGAGGTCCCCATAAGATGATATTGGAAGGTAACCCTGGGCAAGGGCATACACACATAAGTCTGAAGCAATGCTGTGGAGGTGCTTTTAGAAGCAACATTCCAGCCTCTAAGAAAAACAGTGAATTATATTTACTACCAGAAGTATGGAGAAGTTTGACTTGCACCTTATATGCACCATCTAAAGATACTTTGCAAAACTGAGTGGTCATAAGTGGAAATTAATATTCATTCACCTTCAGGTAAAGCATCTCCCAAAGGCAAATCCATAGGGAACACATTATTTGCCAACATGCTACTCAAACTTAATCAGAACTGGTGGTAAATCATTTACCAAAAGGATGGTCATTCAAATAAATGTCCACTAGATGGGATAGGAACACCAAAGTCTGTTGACTTTTAAATAGTGGAGTGTAGTGGGCATGCTCAAAGGTACTCATACTTCCCTTGAGAAGTCAGCCCAAGGTGATCAAGTGTAATTGTCATGATATGTATGTATGTAGCTGTTATCCTCCTTTCCTGGTAAGTTGTCCCATGTAGCCAGATTTCATATAGCCATGGACTCTTTGGCCTGCTCTGACTTGTTTTCAGCATTTGACTTGAATCTTGCACAATGTCACAGGCCCTCAAAGGATTTATGGATATAGTAGGTGCTGTTTGGAGGTGGTGCAGGTGGTGCAGGTGAGCTGCCCTGCCACCATTCTGTTTCTTGCTCTATAGTGGGGTGTTGCAGGTCTGTCTTGATCCTGCTGTGACAGCATTGGCCCATGAGGGTCCTAGGAGGGTGTATGAAGATGGGATTTTGAAGTGGTGTTGGTTGTGCAGGTAAGTCACCTGGCTACTTCATCTCATGCTTGCTGTGCTGACACCCTCTGTCAGTTAGCAGTGCTGTCTCAATGCTACACAGGTTTGCAATGTCCCTGCTAACTGCATTATCCCCACTACCTATCTTCCCCTTATCTGGCTCCTTGGGGCATCTCTCCAAATGTGGTAAGTGAACTTGTGTTTCAACTGTTCTGGTGCTAAACCCTCTTACCTCCAGCATTGTTGTCTCCAACTCAGTGTCTGTGCTGTCTCTCCTGCCATTCCTAGGAGATCCAACCACCCCCATTCCCTGAACCTCATCAGGTGGGGTATCCCAGGTAAGTCATCCTTTGTAGATGTGATATTCCCCCTTGGATGTGCAATCTTGATAGGGTAGGGATCACTCAGTTGTAGTTTACCATTGCATTTCATTGTGTCCATGACTGGTCAGTGGCTTGCCATGCCATGACCTCATCTCATTCATCATTGGTCTGGGGTATCCAACCCTCACTGTGACCTTGAAGCTCTGCTGGATGTGTAGGTCATCTTTCAGACCCAACTAGGAACCCCATCAAGCCTTTGTTGGTAATGGTGCATAGGACACAACTTGTGTAAGTTGTCCAGTTCTGCCCATTGTATGCAAGCTCAGGTAGGTTGTCCATTGGTTGTAGTATCCAATAGCTTCGAGTAAGGACAGTAGTAAATTTTTGAGTAGTCTCTTGTATCAAGTCAAGTATGAGTTGCCTCTAATAAAATTTTCCTCTGCACTATGCAGGGCTCATAACCTGTAGAAAAGGGCTGTAGGCAGCCTCAGTAGTGACTCAACTACTGAGGGAACAGTACCAAATTGTACTCTAAAGTGTATGCTCTAAGTGCTTATGTAATCAACAAAAATTGTACCAAAATAGATATCACACAGGGGCAATTCAATCTCCAACACAGAGCAGAGTGGAGAAGGACTGATGGTACAAGGGGAAGGTCCACTAGGGTTGGGACAATCAGTGATGATGCAGGATGGGCTAGAACAGAGGCATGGTCATGACACATACACCAAATCCAGAACAGTGCTGAAGCTAAGAATGAGATGAAGTGGATGAAAATTCAAGTCCAAATTGTTGGCAAGGAACTCAAAGCCCATGACAAGAATGCTCAGTGTGAGCATGACCTCAAGCTGAAGATGGTCAAGAACAAGCATGAGCTTTCAATGGCAACTGAGAAGACCAAGCAGGCAAGTGAGAGAACTAGACAGCCAGAGCTGGAATTGAAGATTGAGCAGGTGAGGTTTGTGTGATTGGAGGCAGAGAAAAATTCCAGTGTTGCCAAAGGAATTTAGGGTCATTTTTTTACTTGTCTTGCTAAAACATGTCATACTTCTGTTGTACTTTACTTTGTTGTACCCCCCTCCCCCATGTAAAGTTACATCTAGAAATTGATCAATTGTATGGCAGATACAAATGTGACTAACTATTGAGCCTGTGGAGTAGACATTCTGCCAGGCAACTACAGAATAACTGTCCAGGTGTACCTATGAAATCCTCACCTCCATCATCCAGCTCATAGACCAACAGAACTCCCCAAGTTGCCACTTCTTCCATAAAATCAAGATTGGAACTTATGATGCTGAGATCTTCTTCAATTTCAAGTATCAAGTTGTGGAGAATTAGACAACACCTCACCCATGTATTTGCAAACTCAAGATCGTGTTGGCTTTGAATTTGAAACCACGTTTCGTGCAAGGATTGGAATTGGCACTTCAATGACCTGTAGAAATGTTCAGATTGGACCTGAATCTTAGCATATATCAGCTCAGACCAAAGATCTTCACTTCTGTACACACCTTGGACAAATGCTGATTGAAAATCTTCTGTGTATTGGGCATTGCCTGCATGCTTGATCACTTGAAGGGGATGACACACCAGGGGAGCGGCAGGTATGTGGAGTCAGCCCAAGCCCACTTGTCAGCTCCAAGGAATGTCTCTCAGTGATGATAAATATGATGGCATGAGAACATGTTAGAATTGTGAAGACTTCCTGGAACTCCAATCATGTAGTCAATGATGTGAAGGTTGTGGGGAAGGATCATGACCTTCACCAATAGTCAGTATGTGACATCCAGGCTGTAGAGAAATACATACCTGGGCAGAGAGTAAATAGTGTGACTTTTGATCAACAAACCCCTTGCCATGCCAACCTGACTTTTGGAACAGATTAATAGGCAACCCATTGACACACAAAAAAGCCCCCCCTCCACTCTGGACAACTACAGCTTTTGACCCAATGCTTCATCTGATCCCATTCCTCCTGATCTTCTAGCTCCATAGGGTCAAAGTGGATGACATTGTCATGAAGGTGGAGAAGCACAATCATAACCTGCCAACAGAAATTGTAAACCATTCCAATGGAGATGCCTGCCCATGCAGCAACATCTTCCATAGCTGCCCCATTCCCATAGTGGCCAACTCCATTTAAAAAAATCACCAGCTGGATTGAGACAGGGAGTTGGGGATTATTGGAATCATTACTGAAGATTGGATGACTCTGTTCAAGTGTTGAAGTTTTTCCCTTGATACTTACATTGGAGTGTCTTACATAATATTTTTCTTTGCACTTAAGTTGAATATTTTTCCTTGTGCACCTCAGACTTCTGACTACAAAGTTCTGAGTTGCTCATTGTTGCTAGTCAACTGCTGGAACACCTCTTAAAAGGTTATGAGCCCCAAGCTCTAAACAACAGCAAGAACTTGCAAACTCAGTATTACCTTGCTATACTAGAACATGTCTTTGAAAGGATCTGCTTCTGTAGCCCCCAAAGCTGGCCTGTTGGCAAGTGCAACAGCTTTGACCTCCACAGAAAAGGTCACACAAGCATCTAGTTGACTATATGACATCCCATCACTAGCTGGTGATGAAGCTAACTATCAAATGTGGAAATTCCATATGCAAAAGGTCTTAGGTGCCTGAGGCCTATGGGAAGTCATTGCTGGCACAGAGATGAAAGCTCCAGACCAGAACACACACCCCAATGAGCATGAAGAATGGCTCATCAAAGACCAAGAAGCCTGTGCTCAGATCACACTGACACTGAAGGATGAACCCCTCAATGGTGTTCTGTATGCAAACTCAGCAGCAGAAACCTGGACAAAGTTGAGCAAACAGTATGAGGGGAAAGGGAAACAGACTATTGCATACCTTATTGGAGAACTCCTCCAAGGAACCCTAACAGAGGATGCATCAATGGAAACCCAACTTATTGTGATGCAGCAGAAATCATACATACTAAAATCCCTTGGTCAAACACTCAATGACTCACTAGTTGCTATTGCAATGGTGGTATCACTTCCCCAATCCTACTCAACTCTTCAAACAATCCTCTTGTCATCAGATGACAAGCTCTTGACTGAAGCATGGTAATAGCCCAAGTCCTAGCTGAAGAGAAGTCATGACAGGCAACAAAGTCACACAGCACACTCACAGCCAAAATGATGAAGAAAAAGTCCAAGACCTCAGAGAAAAAGAAGATGAAGAAGTGCACTTATGTGCCATGTAGACTACATCAGTAAACAGGATTTTAGTCAGAACCAGTCATAAACCAGTTCATGACCAGTCATGACCAATTGCCGGTTCCCTGATGTAGTTGGCCATATGGAGAACTGCAGGAGGAAGAAAACAGATGAGGGAACCAAAGTGTCATCTCAACCAGAGAAAGACAAACCTAAAGAGAAAACTGCCAAGCTCTCAGTGAAGGTTGCACAGGTTGAACAGAGTTTCTGCCTTCAATTCTTCATAGCATGCACATGTCCCCAAACCTCCTCATCTGAATGGGTAGTGGACTCCAGTGCATCAGCTCACATGAGCTGCCAATGAGCATGGTTCACCTCTTACCAAACTCTTGTACCACCACAACCTGTCATAATTGGTGATGGCAGGTCAATCCAAGCTATAGGGAAAGGTTATATCAAACTCAAAATGAACCTGAAAAATGGTCAGATGAAAGGGACTATGCTGTGGGACATATACTACATTCCTGAACTGGATACAAACCTAGTTTCAGTCCCATCCCTAGCTGCCAAAGGCCTCAATGTCTCATTCAAAGGACAACTATGCATCATACATGCAGGCTCTGAGATAGCAGCAGTTGCAACCAAGTGATGGACTCTCTATGTCCTAGATGTGACCAATATCTCTGGAAGTCACACTGTCTACACCATAAATCAGCCCACCTTCCTTAATCCAGAAGAGCCAATCATTGCCCTGACCTCTCATGTCATGACATCCAAGGCTTCAGTTGCTACCTGGCACCATCAACTGGGACACACAAATATAGAAAACATCCTAACCCTCAACAAAAAGGGTATGGTAGTGGGAATGGAGTTATCAAATGGAAAGGAACCTAATGTGGCTCCATGCAAAGTGTGTCTTGAAGGGAAACAACATTGTGAACCTATACCATCCAAGTCAAATGTTGAAAACCCTACAGTACTGCACAGAACCTACTCAGATGTGTGTGGGCCAATGGAGACTATGGCATGAACAGGACACTGCTACTTTGTCACCTTTATTGATGCAAAATCTCACCACTTGGTGGTAAAATTAATCAAAACAAAGGATGAAGTACTCCCCATTACCAAGGAGAATTTTTCTCATGCAGAGGCAGAAACTGGTGGCCACCTGAACTTCCTTTGCAGTGATGGAGGAGGCAAGTATACCTCAAAAGAATTTGATGCCTATCTCAAGTCAAAAGGCATACATGATGAGAAGAACAACATGTACACACCTCAAGAAAATGGCATAGCTGAATGAATGAATCACACCCTCATAGAGTGTGCACATTCTGTTACAAAATTCTCTCCTTGCCTCTCCTGATTCCCACATTCCACCTTTACTTCAGGTGTATGCCTCTCTTTTTGTTGTACTTATTGCCACCATCGTCGTCTTGTCCCTTGCCGCCTACCATGTCATTCCTGGCACATTGCCAGATGGCCTTATGTTTTGGTAGTCAAGCATAACCTTGTCAGTTCAACCCTGACTCACTGGTCTCACCTTTATTTGTCAGTTCAACCCTGACTCGCTGGTCTCGCCTTTATTTGTCAGTCACACTTTTCTTCATTGACTCGTCCTTGTACTATAGCTGTGCACTACTGCGCATTGTTGCTTTTCTTGTACTTCAGTACTTCCTTGACTCGTGTAACTGTTGGACTCGTTGACAGGTAGCTGGCTCATAGCTGTGTCCCTCATAGGTATATAAAGACCTAGCTACTTGCCATGTATGCTATCTTTTCACTACCTTGCAACCATGCTATTCTTTATTGCCATTCTTTGGAGATATCAAAGGAAGCTGGCCAAGAGGACTCAAAGCCTTGTCATCCCCAGGTAAAATATCTTGCCGTTGCTTCTCGTACTTGTCCTTTGTTAGGACCTTCATATGCAACAGCATAACAAAAGCGAAAAGATCACACTCGCTGCTGTGACCATTATTTGGACATGACACTCAGCTTTTCTCTCTATCAACTTCACTAGTTGATCTGGTCACAATGGGTCAAGCTACTAGTGTCTCCATACTCTCGATTACTCAACTAGTCCTTCTTCAGATGGTCATCAACATATCCCTCAACCTTCTCTACTTCACCTTACAAGTTGCCCAAGGTGTCTTCAGGACAACCTAGATGTCCTCCCAGACCACCGCCCTCTGCACTTGGAAAAGGAAAAGCACCACCTGTTCCCCCTCATACCTCGACCAAATACTCTGCTAGACGATTCACTCACAAGTATGGTCTTGCTACTACTCCTAACCCTCCCTCAACACTTCGAAACCTGGCTATTCTTGGTTCATACTGAGAAAAGGAGCCCGAATCCAAAACAGACACTGAACCCTTAATAGACGATGCTTTGTTAGACTTCAGTTCTGCTATCGGTGACATACCTATCCCAGATCAAGAAGAAGAGAACCTCGCCAGCCTAATGTCTCATGTAACCGAAGGTCTGTCCCTGGGAGCAGGTGGTTCCAGACAGGAAGCCGAGAAGTCTGGAACCCCACTCTTTGATAGAGAACCTACAGAGAAAGAACTTGAAGATCTTTTGGTGAAGGCATTTGGACAAAAATGGATGTGCAACCCTGGACACTTCCATTCTTTGGAAGAAAAGCTTAATGGAGGACACAAATTCAATCTCAATAAACCCACCATGTATAACAGAGATCACAAATGACTTCCTGCTTGGTTAATGCAAGTGAAAGGCTATCTACAGATCAATCAACATGTCTATGTTACCGATCATCTTCAAATCAGGCTAGCCCTGTCATATATGATGGAAGGATCTGCAGCAGCCTTTGCAGAAAATTATATTAATGAACATGCAGATAGTGGCCTTGCAACCTACAACGACACTTAGGATAATTTCGAAGCAACTATCCAGGCAACGTTTGCTAGCAGAGACCAATGCTCTAAAGCCCAACTGGAACTGGTTACCCTTACTCAAGGATCCACTCCCCTCGAAAATTACATGGCCTGCTTCATGGCGCTCTTCAATCACACCAAGTTCCATGACAACTCCTTTAATGATGCCATCTTCTTCGGGAAAGGATTAAAGAAGGAGATCAGAGATTGGGTGCTAGATCACCGAGACCCTAAAACGGTTTCAGAATGGATCGCTGCAGCCGGTGAAGCCATAAGCAAGATAGAAAACAAGAGAATCCTAGATGGAAAAACAGCTCCTACTTCCTTTTTCAACTTTCATCGTCCTACCCCCAGCAAAGACCCTAACACAATGGATGTAGATGCATGTGGACGAACAAGAAAGTGGTCCAAAGGAAGAATGACCTACGTCATCAAGTGTTACAACTGCAGAGACAAAGGACACATCAAGAAGGAATGTATGAAGCCTCCACTGCCTAAAAATGTGAAGGAAATAGTCTCGGCTGGAGTGCCTGAGAATTTATATCACAAGTCAATCTGGAAACACCTGGATTTTTAGACCAACATCCTGGTTCACTTCCGTCCAGTATGTCTACCCTTAACGTCTTGTCAGCTTACAATGTATCTAGTATCAACAATGAATCTGATATGTCTGCTCGATCCCCGACTGGATACATCAAGCTGCTCAACTATAAAGTGGAAGTCACAGTGTTAATCGATTCCGGAGTTGAAGTAAATTTAATCAGACCGACAATAACACAGAAGTTAAAAATCAAAATGTACAAGGTAAAAAGACCTTGGAAGGTGGTAGGGTTTGACAGAATGACAAGTCAGCTGGTCACCCAGAAGCGCTACCTTAAAACTGAAATCAGTGGAAGACAATGCAAACTGTTGTGTTTTGTCAGACCCATGGAAAAGAAGGACCATGTGATTCTAGGAATGCCATGGCTTCGAAAAGAGAAACCCATAATCAATTGGGGAACTCGGAAAATCAAAGGATGGGGTGACTCCCCACAACAGTTGCCAAAGAAGAAAGATGATATGCATGAGGTCAAGACTGCCTCTGTAAACCACACAACAATTTCTACCAAGTTAGAAATGAAAGCAAAAGCCTATGGAGGTTCTGGACCTGCCAAAGGAATATGAAGAGTTTGCTGACATGTTTTCCAAGGAGGATATTCCTCTTCCCCAGTTCCGCAAAGGGTTAGACCACGAGATATGAACAAAGGAGGACTTTCGGAAGGACAATAAAAGCCTGATGAAGAAGGCAATACTGTACCCAATGTCTCCGGATGAAATGAAAGCTCTCGATGAATTTATCGATGAAAACTTATCATGTGGCAAAATTGTTCCTTCTGAGTCACCTGTATCAGCACTGGTCTTCTTTGTAGCAAAGAAGGACGGGAAGAAGTGGTTGGTCCAAGACTACCAGTACCTCAATTCTCACACCATCCATGATTCATATCCTCTCCCGAATATCCCACAGCTTATCGATGAATTATGCGAGTCAAAATATTTCGCAAAATTTGATGTATGATGGGGTTTTACCAATATAAGGGTGAAACTGGAGGACCAGTGGAAGGCAGCATTTATAATGCCAAGAGGGTTGTTTGAACCAATGGTGATGTTCTTTGGACAATGCAACTCTCCTCCAACCTTTCAATGCTTTATGGATATGACCTTCGCTCAGCAATTACAACAGCAGCAGCAATGTGGGTACATGGATGACGTAGTGGTCCATGCCAAAACCCTTCCGGAACTACGAAAGTATGTTAAGGAATTTCTTGCCATTTGTCAGAAAAAACAGTTGCAGCTCAAAATCTCTAAATGCTTGTTTGAAGCCGAAGAGGTGGAATTCCTTGGGATGAAGGTTACCCAAGGAGGTGTGCAAACGGTCTCTGTCAAAACTGATGCAGTCGAAACATGGCCAGTACCACATTGTCTACAGGATGTTCACTCCTTCTTAGGGTTCTGCAACTTTTATTGAAGGTTTATCCCATCGTTCTCGCAAATCGTGAAACCACTCCATAATTTGTCAAAGAAGGATGTAAAATGGCATTGGAATAAGGAACACAAGGATGCATTCCAATGAATCAAGGATCTGCTATGCTCCGCCCCTGTCTTACAAATCCCCGATCACAGGAAGCCATTCACACTGTTCATGGATGCTTCTAAGGTCAGTACTGGGGCAGTTCTAGCCCAGAAAGGATCCAACAGTGAATGGCATCCATGTTATTTCCTTTCCAAGTCTCTCAAAGGTGCAGAGCAAAGGTACCAAGTTTTTGACCTTGAAACATTAGCAGTCATCCGTGCCCTTGACACCTTCTGACATTATCTAATTTCTCCAGTGGAGCCGATGGTTGTCTTTACTGACCACAAGAACCTCACTTATTGGCACCACCTGCAGAAACTTACTCCCCGTCAGGCAAGGTGGTTAGATACTTTACAAGGCTATCCATTGCTCTTCTCACATCAGTCTGGACAGTTAATGGGAGCTCCGGATGCACTTTCTTGGTGGTCTGATCATGGAGAAGAACCTGCTACCACAGCCGCTGCCCTACCCGATGCCATGTGGCTTTCAGGGGGGGTAAAACCAAACGAAACAAGTCTTCAAGCTCCCACAGCACTGGAACAATGTGTCACAAATGAAGAACCAAAGGTTGACCGGGCCAAGAAAGGAGTGTATGTAATATCCCAAGAGGTGTATGAATGTGCCAAGAGCGAAACACCAAAGGATTCAACCCTCTCGGAAGAAAATGAACAAGTGGTTACAGCTCCAGACAGAACCAAACGATATAAGCAACACCTGTATATTTCCCCTCCACTGCGAAAACAATGTCTAAAAGATTACCACGACCACGTGTCCGCTGGACATCCCAGAGTAAAGGCAATGATGAGGAAAATGATGAAGGAAGTATGGTGGCCGGGAATGTGGAAAATGATCCAAGATTACATCAAGGGATGCCCTGTTTGCCAGGCTAACAAAGTTGTCACCCACCCCATAACACCACCAGTCACCCCAAACGACACACCGAAAAACCCCCTCCCTTTCCAACAGATCTCCATGGATTTCATTACTGACTTGCCCCTGTCTGAGGGATATGACTCGGTCCTAACCATGGTAGATCAGGGGCTAACAAAAGTGGCAGTGTTCGTCCCTACCAACAAAACGGCGGACTCAGTGGAATTGGCAAGGCTGTTCCAATGAAACATATATCAAAGATATGGACTTCCCGAAAGCGTTATATCAGATCGAGGCCCACAGTTTGTGTTGGCCTTTATGCGAGAGCTGTACAAAGCTGTAGGAATCAAGGCCAAACTGTCATCAGCCTATCACCCACAAACCAATGGCAAAAGCAAATGAGTCAACCAGGAGCTCGAAACCTATCTAAGGTGTTATTGTGCAGAATTCCCTAATTCATGGGCAAAGAAGCTACCTGATGTGGAATTCACTCATAATTCCCACGTACATTCGGTACACCAACAAACCCCATTCTCCCTCCTTTACGGTTTCGATCCATCCCCCTACCCTGCAGTGAAAACTACCATGGCTCTGTTGGTCGATGAGCGGCTACAGTCGTTGGCTTTAAATCAAGATCTCGCAACATTAGCTCATAAGAAGGCACAGGAGGTAATGAGGGACCGAAGCAAAGGAAGCTATTTGCCCCTGAAAGTCGGAGATAAGGTTTGGCTTGATTTGGCCAATCTTCAGACTCAGGGACAGTCATCAAAGATAGAACCAAGAAGACTTGGACCTTTTATGGTCGTCAGTCTAATATTGCCCATGGCAGTATGACTTGATCTTCCATCAACATGGAAGGTCCACCCAGTGTTTCACACATTGCGAGTTTACCCATATATGGAAACTGATGAATATGGTCCTGCCACAGCTCAACCGATGCCTGAACTGGTTGACAATGAGGTTGAATGGGAACTCAAGGCTATCCTCAACCATCGCACCAAAGGCCGAAAGAAGGAACATGAGTACTTGGTGAAGTGGAAGGGATTTCCTCATTCATCCAACACCTGGGAACTGGAGACAAATATAAAGGAACATGCTGAGGAAGCCCTCTATGATTACAAGCTTGCCCATTGCCTTGCCATATAAAATGTCTTCCCCTTGATCCATCAATACTGAAAACCCCAGCTCTGATTATTATGATGATTTCGATGAATCCAATTTTGCCAGTTCTACCCTTGTCTTGATGGACATCTCCCCAGCCTCACCACTCACAGTACCCACCACATGCCCCTTCACTGATGTACCTGGCTTCGCCAACACCAGCTCAGTGTCAACCAGAATGAGTGAGGTCTCCACCACCTCTGTCAAACCTGTTTCGGACTCCACCTCTTTTGTCCCCCTTGGAGGGATCTCATTTAAGCAGGTCAGCCCACGAGCAAACAAGGGCAAGAAGCATGCCTGCCCCTCTACCCCTCTCCCCTTCGTCCCACTCGTGGATAGATTGTCAGCCACCCCCTACGACTATGACCCTAATGAAGGGCCAAATCCCAATGAACAACCCCCAGTTCCTGCTCTACCCATCGCTGGACCCATATCATGCCAGCACATACCGTCCTGTACTGGGTCTACTGGTTCTGCCACCTCCTGCTCAGGGCTCTCTCAAGTGGGCCCCACAACATCTGAATTCTTCGACTACTGTTGGCTTCTCATGAAGTACAATGAAGGGCACCCACTTGATGGGACAACAGGAGAACAACATGAATGTCTACAGCTGCTGTGTCAAATCTTCCGAGGATCAGACATAGTAGCATCTCATGTCCCCCAGTTTTTAGAAGCTACTCAGGTTTGTGACCCCAAGGAAAAAGGAGCTTATATTGAACAGCTCCTAAGAGCAACTGTTAGCACAATGGGAGACATGCAACATGATGTCATCACTCTCGTTCACAAGGATCTCGGACTGGAGATCGCCCGTTCCTTTCATGTCACAAACACCCATAGATCCGTCTGATCTGGGTTGGATGCCCTATGTGAAGTGGCTTCTGCAATCAAGGATGGAAGATCGCAACT
This sequence comes from Pisolithus sp. B1, assembly GCA_024663435.1. Taxonomy (NCBI): domain Eukaryota; kingdom Fungi; phylum Basidiomycota; class Agaricomycetes; order Boletales; family Pisolithaceae; genus Pisolithus; species Pisolithus sp. B1. The sequence continues at coordinate 16,224 of JANFAA010000135.1, read as the reverse complement.
TCATGAGATGGTCAGAATGGAAATGCATGCTGAATGACAATCTTTGGGGGTGTGTCCCCGAGACGTTGAAACAAGACGAGGACTGCCTGATGGAGCTAGCACAGATCAGTTATCTGTCCCTAAAAGAGAGACTCCAATGTCACCGCTGCCCCTTAGAGAAGAAAAGGAAGTCATGTGTGAAAGGATCTTCCGGCAGGCCACCACCATCATTGCTGACACCACACGAAACGGTAGTACAGTTTATGCCTGGGTCGACTTCTTAGAGAAGGCCTGCCTAGATCTCAATTTTTGCTTCCTCCACAATGCTATACAAACACAGGAAGACATCCCCCCTCAACCTTTTATCCTCATCGCCCTTGATGATCAGCTGCACTTCCTTCTTGGCAGATGCCTTCCTGTTCCATGTGACCATCCCCTCCGCCCCTATGCCTGTTATGACTGTGAGTTCCTCGGACATTGGTCTTGTTGTAATGGAAGAGGCTCACAATGGACCACCCCAGAGGAGGTTGCCACATTATCCCCCCACACCTCTTTGTCGTCCTCGACCCATCGTTCATCGACAGCACCGCATTCCTCCATATGCTGTCGACCAGGGGCTCACCAGTCTTAATGGGGGGGTGATGTTACAAAATTCTCTCCTTGCCTCTCCCAATTCCCGTGTTCCACCTTTACTTTGGGTGTATGCCTCTCTTTTCATTGTACTTATCACCACCATCATCATCTCGTCCCTCGCTGCCTACTGCGTCATTCCTGGCACATCGCCAGATGGCCTTATGTTTTGGTAGTCAAGCATAACCTTGTCAGTTCAACCCTGACTCGCCAGTCTCGCCTTTATTTGTCAGTCATGCTTTTCTTCATTGACTCATCCTTGTACTATAGCTGCGCACTACTGCACATTGTTGCTTTTCTTGTACTTCGGTACTTCCTTGACTCATGTAACTGTTGGACTCGTTGACAGGTAGCTGGCTCATAGCTGTGTCCCTCATAGGTATATAAAGACCTAGCTACTCGCCATGTATGCTATCTTTTCACTACCTTGCAACCACACTATTCTTTATTGCCATTCTTTGGAGATATCAAAGGAAGCTGGCCAAGAGGACTCAAAGCCTTGTCATCCCCAGGTAAACTATCTTGCCGTTGCTTCTCGTACTTGTCCTTTGTTAGGACCTTCGTATGCAACAGCATAACACATTCCTTGCTGAGCAATGCTGGCCTGCCTAACAAGTACTGGGGAGACACTATCCTACATGCTGCCCACATAATAAGTTGTCTACCAACACAGGCATTGGAGCAAAAAATCACCCCATATGAAGCCTTCACTGGCAGTAAAGCCAGTGTGTCACACCTTTGAGTCTTCAGCTGTATGGCACTTCATGTTCCAGATGAAAAGCATTGGAAACTAGATGTGAAGTCACTCAAGTGTATTCACCTTGGTTTTGCAGAGCATCATAAGGTGTACACCTGCATACATCATGCAACCAGTCACATCATGGAAGCCTGTGACACTGTCTTTGATGAAGGGAGTGGAGAAAATCTTACTTGGGTTGTGATAGACAAACCAGAGTTTGAAAAGACCAAGCCTAGTGCTCCCATGGTCACAAACCAGAAAGGGACTACTATGAGTACAGGACTACCTATCAGAATGGAAGAGGATGGTTCTAGCATGTCAGATCGAGGATCAGATGGACATCAGGCTGATGAAGTGGACCAGGAGACTCATGAGGATGTGGAAATGAGCCAGAATATCAAAGCACCTGTTGAGAATAGTTGGTTGAGCCCAGGGGCAGCTTAGAGGTGCAACTAGGGATGGGCAAAGATCAGAGATAATTCAATGGAGATCCCTCTCCATCATCCCTGCCTTTATACGTCCTGCTTATCTACCACATGTATACACATGCACACACACAGGCAACTACAGTGGCTCAAAAAACTGTCCACATGTTTGCACATTTTTGACTAATTGCAGTGTAGCATGTCGTTGATGAGGAACTGGCTCATGTGGTCAGTGCAGGAGATGTAGTCCATGGTCTTGGTGTTCTAATGAGGTATTTTACATGATGGTTGGACAAGATCTAGGTGAGTAATGACTGAAATGGTATGGTGATGCATGTGGACATTTTTTTTGAGTTTCAATAATTTCTACATGGTTGTCAATTTAACAAAGCATAGAATGCAGTAGGGTGGCACTGTTGAGCATCCCTCCTTTACTACAACTTAATCAACCACCATCCTGACCTATCAGGGTCATTTTCATAGGGCAATTGCAGTAGGGACTAGTATCCACCACAGTAGCATCAATATAATGTGCTCACAGCACCATAATAGTATTAAATAATTCACTGAGAGTCATCCCTGTGCTATTCCCCCCACCTATGCCTGGGGTGTCTTGAGCCTAATCAGCACTGGGCAAGCTGAAAATGCATGGAAGTCAATCTGGCACTTCAGGGCATGAAGACCTAACCAGTACCTTCACAACTAGGGTATTTTCATGAATGGGGGGGTGGTATCAAGGTTGGGGTGATGCCCAAATCCATATTTGCACTCCAAGCATCACTGGATGACTGGCTCAACTGTGCTGTGAGGTGATATGTGGATGGCTGTGAAGGGGTTATTTGGTCACATAAGGGTGGGGAAATGTCCTGGACCAAATGCAAGGCCAAAATATACCCCCTGGTAGCACATAGTAGCCTATCCTCCTGATGACCCCTGGGGTCTAAAGCAGAGTTAGCTTCAGTCCAGCATTAATACTTGCCCCTCTTTCATGAAAATACACTAGTTATGAAGGTACTGGTTAGGTCTTCATGCCCTGAAGTGCCAGATTGACTTCCATGCATTTTCAGCTTGCCCAGTGCTGATTAGGCTCAAGACACCCCAGGCATAGGTGGGGGGAATAGCACAGGGATGACTCTCAGTGAATTATTTAATACTATTATGGTGCTGTGAGCACATTATATTGATGCTACTGTGGTGGATACTAGTCCCTACTGCAATTGCCCTATGAAAATGACCCTGATAGGTCAGGGTGGTGGTTGGTTAAGTTGTAGTAAAGGAGGGATGCTCAACAGTGCAAATCCAATGTTTGGTCTTGTTTACATGCTGACAAATCATTCTTTGCATCATGTCATATGTTATCTAAGCATTTTTCAGCACCCTACTGCATTCTATGCTTTGTTAAATTGACAACCATGTAGAAATTATTGAAACTCAAAAAAAATGTCCACATGCATCACCATACCATTTCAGTCATTACTCACCTAGATCTTGTCCAACCATCATGTAAAATACCTCATTAGAACACCAAGACCATGGACTACATCTCCTGCACTGACCACATGAGCCAGTTCCTCATCAATGACATGCTACACTGCAATTAGTCAAAAATGTGCAAACATGTGGACAGTTTTTTGAGCCACTGTAGATAGATAGCCTATCTCAGATAAGCCCTTCACCTGCTGAAGAGAAAAGATTTTGTTAGGTTAGGAATAGTATCTAAAGGCCTGTAAGACCCTATAGGGGACCCCACTGAAGAGAAGAACTAGTAGAAAAAAAGAAACTGTAAAGAAAACTGAACACTTAGCTGGTAAACCTCTGAAAACTTCTCAACCACACCACTCTAGGACTCCCATAGAGCTGTCCTGACATCACTCTCAAGGGTAGCAACAGAAAAGACTGCCACAGGCTGGTCTCACTGGCCTGTGCTCCCCAGTCTTTATAGTGGTGATTGGTTTTGTAGCTAATACAACTCAAGTTCAAGTCCAAACCCTGCTTACTAATGAGCCACTCACCTTGCACCTAAGTCCCAGCCCCAAATACAAAATGGGGATCATGCCCCTTAGAAAAATAAAATAAAATAACACCTCAACCACTCTATCATCACCCAAAATCCTACTAGGGAGTACTCTCTCCCTATGCCACCAGATAACCAGTACCAATATTATCCAACAGTGCCTGGTTGCAATCATGCTTGGTCAGCCTTAGAGGCTGAGGAAGGTCCTGAGGAGGCCAGGGGACTCAGCAGCTTGAACTATGAGCTGAAATTTGGTGAGATGCACCTTCAGGGACCCAGGAAGATGATTCTGTCAATGCCTAAGCACCCCAAGGCTCCTTGAGGGCCACCTGCACCTTACCCACATCCTATCCCCCCTCCAGCAGTTAGAAGGTCTTCTTGAACAAGAAAAGCACCTATTCATGATGATCAGTGCTATTTTGTCAATGTATACAAGAGGAATACCTTACCATCATGCAGTAACCCAGTGGAAGAGAGAGAAAGTGAGAGAGAAGAGGGAGAGCCTGAGCCTGCTGTGGAGACAGAGCATGTTGATGTGGCTGCACAGTCATCAAGTGACACTCATGACTGTGACTTACTAAGCACTTACCAAGCAAACACATCCTGCAACAATGAGCCCACCACATTCAATGAAGCCATGCACCATGCAGATGCTGATCAATGGTACAGTGCAATGATGGACAAGCTGAATACCTTTGTGAGGATAGGCCTGTATGAGGAGGTGCCATTGTTGAAAAGGGCTGTAGGCAGCCTCAGTAGTGACTCAACTACTAGATATATTGAAGTACCTGTAGGCAGCTACAGGTTATCAGTAAGTAATCTACTGTAAAGAATATATAGACTTACCCTCAGTAGTGACTCAACTACTGAGGGAACAGTGCCAAATTGTACTCTAAAGTGTACACTCTAAGTGCTTATGTAATCAATAAGAAAGCATACCAAAACAGATATCACACAGGGGTGATTCAATCTCCAACAGCCATGACCATGTGATCACAAGGTAATCAACTCAAAATGGGTTTTTAAACTCAAACAAGGCCCTACAGGTGACATAGAATGATACAAGGCATGTCTTGTAGCCAAAGGATTTACCCAAGTCCAAGGTATCAACTACACTGACACATTTGCACCAGTGGCTAAGTTCTCTACCATATGAATATTACTTGCACTTGCAGCTAAATACAACCTCAAAATTCACCAGATGGACATAAAGTCTGCCTTTCTCAATGGCCAGCTCAAAGAAGAGATCAACCTACAGCTGCCACCTGGCTTTTGAACCTCAGATGACAAAGTTTGGCATCTCTATTGAGCACTTTATGGGCTGAAACAGGCACCCAAACCTTAGTATAAACATTTGAAAGATGCATTTGAATCATTAGGCTTTGCTCATAGCAATGCCAACCACAGCCTCTTCTACAAAGTCAAAAATGGCATTCTACTGATTGTCACTGTCTATGTAGATGACAAACTCATCCCCTTGAAGAGCCACGAAGCCATAAATCAACTAAAATCCCAACTTGCAGGTCAGTATGACCTCTTGGACTTAGGCAAGGCCCAGTGGATATTAGGCATGGAGATTATTCAAGATTGGGATAAGGTAACAATCAAGCTGTCTCAAACTTGCTACATAGAGTCCATACTCAACTGTTTTGGCATGCAGGATGGATGGAACATCTCAACACCTATTGAGACCAACCTCAAGCTCATGAAGCTGACTGAGCTGGAGATTGAGGCATGTGCATACCAAAGTCCACTTGGAGCATTGATGTACACAATGCTAGCTACACAGCCCAACTTAGCCTTTGAAGTGAGCATACTTAGTAGGTGTGCAGCAACCCCTGGTGAACCACATTGGACTGCACTCAAGCAGGTCTACCAATACCTTTGAGGAACCACTGAGGCTTGCCTCACTTTTTCCAGTGATGTGATGGACATCCCCCTTGGCTATGCTGATCCTGATTGGGCAGCTGATGTAAATTACCATTGTTCTATCTCAGGTTATGTTTTTATTCTGTCTGGTGGAGCCATTAGCTGGTCTTCAAAGAAGCAGAGCTCCATAGCTCTCTCAAGTATGGAAGCTGAGTATATGGCTGTGTCTGCAGCCACCAAGGACTTAATCTGGATTCACACTCTACTTGTGGAACTGGACTTGACTGCTATTCATGGACCTACCCCCCTACTCATCAACAACAAGTCTGCTATATCCCTGATGAGCAATGCAATGTTCCATGACCAGATGAAGCATATATCCATTCATCACCACTTCATTTGTGAGAAGGTTGACTCTGGAGAGGTAACTGTGGAATATATACCAACTGGTGAACAGGTAGCCAATGTCCTGACAAAGGGACTGTCACCTGAAAAGCATGTTCATTTCTTATGGTATGGAAATTATTTTCTAAGACATATTCCATTGAGTGGGTGGGTTGAAGTGTTGAAGTGTTGAAGTTTTTCCCTTGATACCTACAGTGAGTGAAAAAACGTGTGCAATGTTTGGCTGTTTTGTACTAAGTCCAGTGTAGCGCCATGAGGCGTGGGAATCATGCTTAGCCTTGGTGAGGTGGGTGGTAGTACTCGCTCTTGGCTACAAAATGGTCCCAGGGTCATGTGATTTGGTGCAGTAGTCATTGAGATATGTCCATTATAAAACAGCTACACCATTGCACACGTTTATTCACTTTTGGGCTGGAAGTAAAATCTGAGTCAAATGAAGAGATAATTGTGGTTGTTTGGTCCTACAAACAAAGATACACATATAAACATTGTGTCTGAGTTTGAACAAGTTCACACGCTTCTTTATTTCCAACCTTTACCACCATGAGATCCATCTCCTCCACCCAAAGGAATACTATCCTCACTATGCTTGATTCTGGTCATTCTCCTTCCTCTATTGCCTCCAGTACTGGCCTACATCGCTCTACCATCTCTAGACTTTGTTCCAAGGAGTGTTCCAGCCTGCAGAAGTCCACTGGAGGTCGTCCATCCAAGCTTTCCCCTGCTAATGTCCGCCATGCCATCCACCTCATCTCAACTCAGAAGGCAGACAATGCTGTGCAGGTGACCAAAACTCTCACCAATGTCATCAACCAGCCCCTCCACCCAAATACTGTTCGCCAGCACCTGAAGAAGACTGGTATGAAGGCTGTGGTAAAGCGAAAATGACCTATCCTCTCTGCCAAGCATCGCAAGGCAAGGTTGGACTTTGCCTATGCCCATAAAGATTGGACTTTGGAGGACTGGAAGAGGGTGGTATGGTCTGATGAGACTAAAATTAATCGCCTGGGGTCAGATGGGCGCAAATGGGCATGGAAAAAGCCAGGGGAGAAGCTGAATGATAGGCTAGTAGAGGGGACACTGAAGTTTGGAGGAGGGTCTCTCATGATGTGGGGCTGTATGACCTGGGAGGGTGTTGGGTATGGCACCAAGATTGATGGTAGGATGGATGGAGACCTCTACCTCCAAATTTTGAAGGATGAACTACAAGATTCCCTTGAGTATTATGGTCTCCATCCTCCTGACATCATCTTCCAGCAGGACAATGACCCCAAGCACACCTGCAAACAGGTCAAGGAGTGGCTAGAGGAGCAGGATTTTAGGACTATGGTATGGCCTGCACAGTCCCCTGACCTCAACCCCATAGAACATGCCTGGGGTTACCTCAAGAGGAGGCTTGCAGAGTATGAGCATCCTCCCAAGGGAATACTGGAGTTGTGGGAGAGGACTCAGGTGGAGTGGAACAATATACCAGCTGAAGAGTGTCAGAAGTTGATTGAAAGCATGCCTAGGAGGGTGGAGGCAGTGATTAAAGCAAAAGGAGGCTATACCAAGTACTGATATTCCCCAAATACCCCTCACTTTTCAAAAGTGAATAAACATGTGCAATGGTGTAGCTGTTTTATAATGGACATATCTCAATGACTACTGCACCAAATCACGTGACCCTGGGACCATTTTGTAGCCAAGAGCGAGTACTACCACCCACCTCACCAAGGCTAAGCAGGATTCCCACGCCTCATGGCGCTACACCGGACTTAGTACAAAACAGCCAAACATTGCACACGTTTTTTCACTCACTGTACAATGGAGTGTCTTACATGATATTTTTTCTTCACACTTAGGTTGAATATTTTTCCTTGTGCACATCAGTAAACAGGATTCTAGCCAGAACCAGTCACAGACCAGTCCTGACCAATTGCCAGTTCCCTGATGCACCTCAGACTTCTGACTACAAAGTTCTGAGGTAAAGTTCTTTTTAATATCCCTTACAGCTACATTACTGAACTACTTCCTTAGTTGCTTGTTGTTGCTAGGTAGCTGTTGCATTTAGACTTCTGACTATGAAGTTCTGAGTTGCTTGTTGTTGCTAGTCAACTGCCACAACACCTCTTAAAAGACCCTATTTTTTTTGACAAGGTGGGCAAAGACATCAGGGATAATGTGAAGTTTTTGATGAAACTTCTTGAAGTTATGGTTCAGGCACCATTCTTCAAGGAGTTGGTGTTGGGGAGCATGAGGAGCCTTCTTGCAAGCATTAAGGTAGCATGATTTTTTGACCTTGTCTGTCAGTGCAATGATAGTGTTTTCAAATGCCAGTATCTCCTGGTGGTCCAGATGCAATCCACCTGTGAAGCTAACTTCAGAACTTTCCAGCAAAGAAAAGAAGCTGTCCATAGTGAAGTCAGAGAGTGAGGAGTCAAGGGATATGTCAGTTCCATCAGATGTAGAGGTAAAAAGTTGGGAGTTGGTGTCAGCATCACTATCAGAAGTGTTTAAGCAGTCAATGGCAGTATGGATGAGGTCTTGATATCATAAAAGTTGAAGGTCCATGCAGGCACTGGCAAAGTCACTCAACATTACCTGTTGATGGTTCAGGCATGGCATCATGCATGTATGGATAAGAGTTGTTGCCTCCCAATATGATGAGGCATTCCATATTTGGTAAATCAGCTGGTGCTTAAAGTCTATTTTTTGAAACATTGAAAACTTCAGTATTTTAAAGTACTGTAGTTTAACTTTGAGACCATCAAATACTTCAAGTGGTGTCAATACACAGATGTCAGACCAACTTTAGAATTCCCTATTCACATTTCCCACTATGTTTACACCCAGTTTAAATTCTACTTGCTGCATGGTGTGGGACTGTGTCATGGCCATGTCTCTGCCCAAGCCCATCCAGACCTTCCCAATGTCTCCAACCCCTCTCTGCTCTGCTCTGCCCCTGTCTGCTCACTCTAGCTCCCACCCAACACATCTCCACCTCATCCACTGTTGGACCCCATTGGCATTGGTCAGCAATACCATGTGACCACCACCAGTACCTCTTGGTCAGGTGACCCTCCCTCATCATGTCTTAGGGGTCAACTTCCTTTTGGGTTGATGGTCCAGTCTAGGCATGGGGCAGCTACTGCACCACATGGCATGGTGCAGGGTCACTTCCACTTTAGGCTTTCAGCCTATCTCTTGCTTGGCTGTCAGTGGGTGCTCCAAAGCAACTCTGTTCTGTACTTTCCCTTTTATGTGGTTTGTCTTTACCCCATCCCTCACCTCTGCTGTCCATACTTACACTCCACCTGAAGTTTTCTGACATCTCTGTTCCTTGAAATTTTACTGTACCCCATATGTTAGTTCTGACATCCTGATACTGCACCACCTTGATTGTACATGTACTGTATATAAGCCTGCCACACTCAGCAGTGGTCCCTCAGTACAAATATCAACTTAGTTCTCCTCCTCTGTGGTCTTCAACTGGCCCTTCTGTCTTCTGTCAGATCACCTCCAACCCTCCTTTATCTCTGAAATCCAAGGGCCAGGCTCATACAAGGGGGCAGCACATGAGCTGAACCTGACACCCTCTCCCAGACCTCTGTTGTGACCATTGGCCACCCTTTGGCCCTTGTCACTCTTCACCAGTCTGCATTGGCCAATCATTGGTCAACATTGGCCAACCTCTGTACATGTCCCCCAGCCTCTGTGAGTGTTGGAGACCATTGGAGTAGGCCCATATTTAACAGACTGAGCCCCCACAGGCCATCCCCATGGCTCAGTTCAGCTCAGGGCTTGAAGCCAGGACCATCACAATGTAACAGTCTGTATCTTTTCCTAGCATAGTTTTCCTTATTTAGCCACCTTCTGGTTAGGGTTACACAGACACTCGATAGATGCTTTAGCTTAGTCATCATTTGACTTTGCTGCATTGACTCAGTGTGTTCACTGCAGCCAATAGCATTTATCTCTTGGTGTTTGGTTTGTTCTATGACATTCCTTGGTACAAACACTCTAGCTGGTATAAATACCAGGCTCTCTTGTCATAGTACACTCCAATCAAGTTCATTTGTTGCTTGTCACACAATAACTCTTTCCCTATAACATTCTCTATCAGTTTGAGGAGTAACCAAGTTACAATGTTTGCTGTCAGTGTTACACTTGAACTCAATTATCAAAACTCCCTTACTCCACTAGCTCCCAGGCATATAGGGAAAACTACACCTGGACTCCAGGGTTAAGGAGCTTCTCTTTCTTTGTTTCTCTTCTTTACAGGGCAACACCTTTAGTCCCGTCCACCTATCAGCAGGTGGTTGCATTTGAAGAAGAAACCATAGTCAGCAGTCCTGCTATCTGTCAAGGGTAGTGTGAAGGTGCAACCCACATTAGGGGGTGGAAGCACATAGTTTAAAGTAGTGCCCCAACATCTGGGAGGTAGAAAGCATACTACCATATATCTACTAGCTCTACCTTACCATATGATAGTTGAGACAGAGTACTGGCATGGAGGCCAGGGAAAACCTCAGAAGTCAGCAAGATTCCTTGTGTTAAGAAGTCAGAGTTGGCAGCTCCAGTTTTACGTTTCTCACCATATATCAAACAGGAGTCCCCTGCTCCTCCTGCCCTTTTTGCCAGATCAGTGACTCTGCTTGAGCACCAGATCTTTGGAACTCCCACTCCCTGCCTTTCTCCCTTAGTCAAAGAGGAGGAAGACCCCAATCTCTTAGGTTTCATTCTACATGTTTCATACAACTTACAGAACAGACAAATAATTCACCCTCCTCCCCATCACCCAGTAACTTTTGCTGAGCATGGACCCACAAGGCTTAACAGAGGACATGCTCAACTTCATGCAACAGTTGTCGATGATGGTCAGCCAACAGGTCACCACTGCTGTGGTCACCAACTTGCCACAGCAGCAGCAACAACAGCAAATGGTTGACCCCACCAAACAGGGCATAGCAGATCCAGGCCAGTTTGACAGCTTGATATCAAAATTTGAGGAGTGGTGGTCAAAGATGCACACCTTTGTGGCAGTTGCAAGGTTTGCCATGCACTGAGAGGATGCATTGGCTGTCTGGTCATGAATGACTGGACTGATCACTGGGGCTTATGCAAGGGCCTGAATAGACACATGTCTCACAGCACAGGCATGGCCTACCTTTGATGAAGTCAAGGCCAAAGTAGAAAGGAGGTTCTGCCCTCTACATAATGCAGACTGGGCCAAGAAGCAGTTGGCCAACATGAGACAAGGAAATGCCAGAACTGAGGAGTTCCTGGCAAAGTTCAACACACTGAGGACTGCATCCAGGGTATCCAATGACTATGCAATTTAGATGCTCAAAAGAGCTATCTGCCCTGAAATCTTACAGAAAATATATGTTCAGGGAAGAAGACAGAACACCTGGGCTCTTTATGAGCCTGAGGTACAAAACATGGGAGCCACCCTTGAGGCTGTAAGACTCTAAACTTCATCTAGTTCTGGCAGTCACTGGAACAACTCTTGTAACTGGCCCTCAACTGGTGTAACTTCAGGTAGTGGCATGCCCATGGATATTGGCACTACACAAGGTGGTTCAGGAAATGCCACAAGAAAAGATTTCTCAAAATACAAATGCTATGGCTGTGGCCAGATGGGTCACATAAGACCAAACTGCCCACAAGGGAAAAACAAAGGCAAAGGTCGGCAGGTCCAATCCGAAGGCACAGACCCCTGCCTTAAAGCAATGGAGGGGATGAGCTTCAAACAGATCGTTGCTCATATTAACCAGTTAAAAGAATCAGAGCTGCAGTGAAGTTGGGTCCTGCAGTCTCTTCCAGTACTGAACAATCTTCTTTTTCTTCCTCTTGTACCATTTCTTCTAAAAATAGTAAAGAAAATATAAAAATAAAAGACACAAAAACACAAAAAAAGGTTTCTTTCTCAGACATAGTTACTGTAAATAGGTTTTCTCCTCTCTCTGTAGAAACTATGGACTCTGATATGGACTCTGATGTACCATCTGCTCTGGGGTCCCAGTTGGGCTTGGAACCAGATGTAAAATGTGGTTCCCTTAATTCCTCAGCCTACAGGTAGAAAATCCCCTTTTGTCCATCTAGTGGCAGGATTTCAAGTTCTTTGCCACTGAAGTACCTCAGACCTTTAGGAGTACATCCCTAGTCCCCAATCTCCTCTTCTCATCTCCTTCTGACTCACAACCCCTTGGGACAAGCCTAGGTTCTACCTACAGCTTTCCCCCCTCTTCCCCCCTTGCACTCTCACAAGAAGAGTTGCCCACAGCATGTGGCCAGTAGATGAAATGTCCTTGGGTGGATGAGGGTAGAAGGAGTTCCACACTATGAAAGTGTGAAAATTCAGAGTTCCAAAATGGCTTTGCATCCTTGTGGGACTGATGGGAACTTAGTAGGCTGTCTAGCACAAAGAAAATAAACTAGCTTTGTGTAATGATCCCAAAGATCAGCACTCTCCAGTGTAATCATCACACCTTGTGTATCATCATAGGAAAATCTGGATGCAATGCACTTCAGATCAGAGACAGAGTAGTAATATTTCTTGAGCTGTATCATTATTAGCAATGTGAAAAAGAATGATTGATTGGCTTACCATCTTGAACTTACACTCACATGCTTCTGCTGTCTTATCACCAGCATTCTCAGAAGGGGGGAAATATCGAATGCCATATGAGCTGCAGTCACATTCCATGTCACCTTCTTGAAGTTACTGTCCCAGGTTAGAGTACAGGAAATTTAATAATGTGGCCTCTTCCTCTACTGTCCATGTTGCAGCTTTCTTGTGACTCCTGGGTGGAGGTAATCCCTGAGGAATGAGGGGATCAACAACTGGGGGACCATGAGAACACAACAAGCAGGCTGAACCCACTGACAAGCCAGACATTATCAAGAGAGATGTTACACTCACTGACCTTTGGCAAACATTGTGCAGCCCTGGGTGCATGCACATGATCATTTCCCATCACATGCAAAGCCAAAGTCAAGAACTTGGACTTTGGTTTTGCATGGTGAACAGGCTCTTAGTAAAAGGATTTGGCCATCCCAACCAGTTGTCCTTCAGTGAGCCCATCCGCTATCTCTCTCTGTTGGCACCTTTGAGCTCGTACTGTCAGTTCACAACTGAGGATGGTTGAATTCTCAAGTGACCCACAGATGTAGGGAGTGAGTACTCCCCACTAGGATATTTCTTTTATTTTATAGTTTTTACTTTTACTTTTATTTCTGTTCATTTACTTTAGACTTTACTTAGTTTCGAAGTTAGACATGTGATGTGGCTTATATAAGCCCATGCACACTTACACTTCACTGTACTTACTTACAAAAAATAATAACAAAGTACCAAGAGTTACAAGTTTGAGTTCGAGTTCAAGAAGGCTGTGTGTGGCCTTCTTCTGTGTTCAGACTGCCCCAGACAGCCTCAGACATTCCTCCTCAGACAGTTTTCCTTCCAGGCTATAGAAGCCCCTTTGGAAGATCTCTCCCCTTCAGATCACTCATCCCTCTCCTCAGCTTTTCTTATTCAGTTTCTTCAGCGGTTGTACTGTATATCCCAACATTGATTCTACAATAATGGGCCAAGCACAGCTCAAATTGTCACATTGTACATACTATCCACGAAATGAGAGCAGTTGCCACAACCATCACAGAAAGTATGATGAAAGAGAAGGCAGAATTACTTTTGCAAGGGAAGGGAAGCAGAGATATATTCACACTACTTGGTGAGTCAGGCATAGCATGCATGACCCAGTAATAATACCCTTTTGGTAGTAAAGGCAAACATGGACACTGAAGCGAAGCACAAGCTAAGTGATGAGGAACTATACTCATAGATGCAGTACGCTCTGGCAATACTGCAGGCATTGATTTCCTTGGCTTATGTCTGGTAGTATAAACCTAAATGTGGGCCAGGAATCAACCTCACATACCATCAGTTGGACCCTGTTGGAACTGGGACAGAAGCCAGAGATACAGTCCAGACTCGGATCAGAGATAAGGCAGCAAGAGTCTGTCATTCACACTTGTGGCAATGTGCAGTTCACAGCATCTGACTTGGACAATATGCTATGCTTGAATGCTATCATCAAGGCAAGCATGTATTTGATACATTTCAATATGCTGATCCAACCAACACTCTTTTTCTCCTGGGGTTGATAGGAGGCTTTGAGTTATCATTGTGCAGTGCAGGTGTTCCACATCATCAGCAAAACAGCCCTTACCCTAGCCAGAACTGGACAGAACTGGCCAGCTTTTGACAGCAAGGTACCTAACTGGCTAGGTCTGCCCAGAGAAATAGGGGCAAGGAATCTCAACAATTGGCATCTAAATGTAGCTTGAAATTTTGATGGTGCAATCTTTATGATAATGTCAGCTTCTGCATCAATTTTTGTGAGGACAGAAGCAAATGTGGTTGTGTGGTGCACAAAGACATTTTGTAAGGGTGAGGATTAGTTTGCTGATGATGGCCAGTCAAGACTGTACCCTGCCCCTTTCTCAGCCTAGCAGGATGGAGTCAGGCAAGTTAATGCACGAGGTATTCATTCCAAAAGGGACCCAAATTATAGCATCTGTTGCCACATACAATTGGTTTGTGCTTTTCACTTCTTCTGCCTGGAGTACATACCCAAAACATTACAGAAACAAGGACATGTGGGGTGAAGATGCCAATGTGGTTAATCCAAACCGTTGGTTGGGTGGCATTGCGAAGGATAAAAAGGAGACTGCCACCGGAGTTTACGCGAGCCTGCGAGTCCCGTGTACTTTCGCATATGCACTTTTGACCTTATCTTTTCCCAGTTTGACCTTCGGTGGTGGTCCACGCACGTGCCTAGGTTGGCGATTCGCGTTAGTACTGCTATATAGTTTGCGCGGTGCCGCGCTCAACCAACCGTTGCATGATATGCACGGTAACCATTTTCATCCACAGTGTCATCAAGATCCAAGTCTTCCCAGTGGAGATTGTTCGCAAGTCCCAGAGAAAGCAAGGCGAATTTGACGTGAGTCGCGTCTGGTGATGGTGCCTACCGTAGAGGGCGAGACAACTCGTGGATTTCACCTGCCGCTCGTTATATCCGTCGCTCCTCGGGACGCGGACAAGTGATGACCGAAGACGATGACTTGAGTAGTGGTACGTATTACCAACT
The DNA here is from genome assembly GCA_024663435.1 of Pisolithus sp. B1. Classification (NCBI taxonomy): domain Eukaryota; kingdom Fungi; phylum Basidiomycota; class Agaricomycetes; order Boletales; family Pisolithaceae; genus Pisolithus; species Pisolithus sp. B1. The sequence goes on along the minus strand of JANFAA010000135.1, from coordinate 1,023 downwards.
ATACACGCAAGCCGTTTCTCGCATTCGCCTTCTCTTACCTACACTGTGGACGATCTGTGGGAGATCTCGTACACCGTGATACCCGAAACTTTTAGTTGTCTTTCCCCGGCTTTTTTCAAGCCATCCTGTCTGATTGCGTTGTAAGATGACCCGAGATCGAACGATGCACGTATCCCGTGGAGTACGTTTAATTGAACCGAGATTCAGATTTACAGCATCTCTCAGTTTGAGATCGGGGTACAAACAGCAGTATACGAAAGAGGAAGATGGCTTCCGGGTACGAGAGTAATGTGTAAGTAAGAGGACCGGATTCCTCTACTACCACCCGCACAGGAACGGTCTACTCCCCACCTGTTTCATACAGAATTGGTCAAATTACTGCAACGAATGCTCCCAAGTGCACATGGGCGGCCCGTCCGACACTCGGCTCTACCACAATCTCAAAGCAGAAAGGTTGAAGGAATCCGACTACCTGTTTATGGAGTACGGTCCCTTGTTGAGGCGCTGAGTGTGGCAGATCTAACGTCGGCTATGCGTCAGAGAGCTTCGGCAGGACGCTCCGTCGGACGGTCGTTCATGCCGAGTCGGAGTTCTCCGAGAGCAAGACCAAGTTTTGACTGATCAGATCTGCATTACTCGATCGTACGCCCGAATGCTTGTCGAAATGGGCTTTAGCAAGCTATATTTGGTAGTATCACTTACTCTGCTCCAGTCGTGATCCACCTCGCCAGTACTTTCACAAAATTCTTGCTTGGAGACTCGGTGGGCCTTTAGTACATTTCAGAGTCTGCCGAAGTGCCTCGGCCCTCGGCCACCGCTTCGGCATGTTGACTCCCGCAAAAGATTCAGCAAACGTCTTCTTACCTAATTCTCTTCCCTCCCTCTTTGGTTCCCACTTACCTTAATTTTACCTCGTTGGCTCCCTATCTTTCTTCTCTTTTCTGATTTGTTTATCGCCATATCAATGAAATTCTTTAGAATTTGGTCGGCCGAATGCCTGTTACTTTCGTGGTCGGCTGTCTC